>APFE030145923.1:42692-201120 GCA_000404065.3 Pinus taeda | reverse complement strand
ATAGATAGATAGATAGATAGATAGATATGTTTGAGAAGTATGCATAATTCTTTTCATTTTTAAAAATATTTCAATATCGATCTTAAATAGAATAATTTTATGTCACACTTGATATATATAAATAAAAAGTGATTGAAAGTAAAAACTTTCAATCACTTCGTAATAAGAGAGGGTGATGTGTAATACATGGAATTCTTAATCTAAAGATGATATGTGTTGTTTGAAAAATATTAATAAAAGGAAAATCAATGTGGACAAGATGATTGTTTCTTCCCCATGTGGGGAATATGTACTTAAAAATACATTAACAACAATAAATATTTTAACGTGAACAAGTGAATGCCCATGATAAATAAATATTCAGTATGCCACTTTCAATAAAATATTCCAATCCATACACCCAATCGGTCTATGAAATTCGCTTGTGTGTGGGACAACAGTCCTAACTTTGCACAACAATTTGGCTACAAAAGTATATGGAGGTGTATATTATTTACCCACATTAGGGTTTGAACTTGTGGCCCATTAGGAGAAAATACATACTCTTAAAACATCTACTAATGCCTATAATTGTGTACATTCTCTTCCCCCCATATGGATTTGAACTGAAAAAACACATGCTCCTAAAACATTTGGATTTGAACTAATAAAACACATGAGCCTAAAATATTTAGCATAGTAATTAATCTAGGTTTTGACCACTTTCCACGTATATATTTTTTAGTTAGTTTTGTTCAAAATCTTGGAATTGCAAGTTCAATTCCTTTATTCTACACAATTTGAGTGCCCAAGGAGATTTTTTTAAGGTAGTCAATATGTTCATATATTCAAAATGCTTTTTAAACAATGAAAAATTAGGTTATTATGAAAAATTGTAGCAATAGAACATTTTATTTGTATACTTGATCCATGTTACACACACATTAGTGGGTTGCTCAACATGAAGAAGTGTAATTCATTCCATGATTAGCATGGACTTGATAGATAGTATGTGTTGCTCAAAATGAAGTAGATGTGTAATTCCTTCCCCAGTTGCCATGGGGTTGATACATGGTCGAGACAATTTTTTAGTAAATCATCTTAACTTGAGACCAAGAAAAAACATGTGTATTGCCTTAAATATTGTCTTTAACTAGGTGTCTGAAAAATTATTATCTTAAAGATTATTGTCTTAAAAAATATTGTCTTGAAGATTATTGTCTAAAAAAATTGTCTCTATAAAGACAATATATCACACAAACATTATTGTCTCTTAGGAGACAATTTCATTTTTGTATCTCTTGAGACAATTTCATTTTTGTCTCTCTAAAGACAATGCTCAGGTTAGAGACAATGTTTTTAATACTAGCTATTATCTCTCTAGAAACAATAATTTTGTTATTTAAAGGTCACTTTTGTCTCTCTAGAGACAATATAAAACAATGAATCTAGAAATGTCTCACCATTGAAATAAACTGATATAAAAACATTTAATTAAAAATAAACTACACAATCATTGATTAATTCATGTTAGTGCATAGTGGAATCAAACCACCAACCTCATGCTTGTAAGGCAAGAACTCTTCCATTGAGCTATCACACTTTAAATAATTACATGAAGAGTTATGGCAATCTTGAAAACTACATTTATAGCCATTGATTTAAAAAATAAAAATAAACTGACACATGATCTATAATCTTTATAAAAGCTATAATCATGCAGACCATATTTTTAACTTACTAAAACTATAAATTGCCCCAAAATGTGCAAAGAGAGGCAGATTATATCTCTAGCAAAAAAAATAAAAATCTTATATCATTATACAGTTAAATGTTCAAGTATACAAGCTATCTTGCTACAGTGGCATATCCCTGTGTTGGGATTTCATTCCATGTTAAGACTTATTTTTATTCATCTTATTCTCCACATATGTATGTGTCTATTATTGTGTATATGCACCCATATAAAATTCTATAACAAAATTTATTGATTTCGAAACATAAAACAAATAAAACTATGATTTGTGAATCCCTAATCTGTGATTGAGTCATTATCAAAGAAAAAGAAATGAAATGGAGTGGATATATTCTCTTTCACCTTTGCAATCATTTCTCCCTGCTTACAAGTTAATAGACATGTAATATTCTTTTCCTTTGAATTTTAAGCTGGATAGATTCATGGCTCCATCCAAGCTCGACAATTATTAGAGGCCCTCTATGGCTTGGGAGCTCCACACCAGCCATTGTTTATGACAGTGAAGAGTACTTATGACCGACAACATGTTCTAAAAATGTCCTCTATGTTGCTACTAAATGAAAATATATATCATGATAATGAAAAAAACAACAACACATTTCATATTAAAGAAGTGGACGTTGATTATAAAAAGGAGAGGATGACATAATGGAAGACAAACTACTCTTTAGTAGCCAGTGCCAAGAAACCATGGCGCACACTCAACAAAATAGATAAGCATAATATGTGAAAAGTTGCAAACTATGAACTCTAAAGCAAAAGGTCAAAGAACTACTTACCACAATTGCTCCAGTAGGATATATCCACCAATACAGAGTACTAGCAACAATTAGACCAAGTGTGTTGGTGATCACATCAAATAAATGATCTTGAGCATATGCCTTCACAATCTCATTAGTAAAACTTCGACAATACATTATGAGGAACAAATTCACAAAAGTAACTGAAACCATAATTCCAACCACCTAATTCCATTTGTCACCATCTAAATGTAGAAATTTCATGAATAATATGACACTTATTCAACCAAAATTATCCTGATTATACACTATTTCGGAATGCATGCATAATACATAATTGCATCTACTGTTGATCATCAATTTTGCGAAAGCAGAAACAATTGCATGCGAATATAGAAGCATCAATCACACATAACATAGTATTTCACTGGGGAAGGCATCTCGCTAAAAACCCCAAACTATCTGTATATTATATTGATTGAGATCATGTAACAGTACACAGTACAATACTAGCTCCACAGCTACACACAATATAACATAGATATGAAACAATCGCTGCCTTAAATCACCTCCACTGCTTGCCTGCCTCCATTGCACAATCCTGCATAGAGAATACTGAGAATGAATGATCCAAATTCGTATTTCCCTTGGATATACCACGCAATCCTCATTGGAAATACTCAATCCATGCATGTGCAAATCTCATGCACAACTATAGTCACAACTGACGGTTGTCTTTCCCTTTCACTTACCTCTAACACTTATCTCCATTGGACTATCCATCCACTGAGTTAACTGATGAACTCTTCAGTTGCTTTATGAGTTAATAATTAGTGAATTAATTAATAACTAATTCACACCACTTAGCATTAGTCTATTTTCCAGTTAGACTAACTACAACTAGTTCAACTGAGCCAAATTGAACACAACTCCATCAACTCCTGATCCAACTCCACAAAACTCAATCACTGAAGTCCTAACTGAAGTCCTCCATGCATAGCTCAAGTTAACCCATAGGAACCACATATTTCCTTATGGAAGCTACATGTGCCACATCTGTAGCTCGAACTGGAGTGCTCCAAGAGAATAACATAATGTTTATAGTCTAAATATTATTAAGGGCTAATAATATTCGACTGTTCTATTTTTAGCCTGGCAGTCTAAAAATAGACTCTGCCCATATGTCTAAAAAAAGAGGTCCATATATTTTTACCAACTTTACCAATCATCCACAAATAACATTCTACAACTCATAGACCATGATCCATATGTCTAAAAATAGACATAGCCTAAAAATAGACTTTGCACCAAAAATAGCCTACAGGCCCACTTAGTGAAGGCGACTTCTTTCCACTAATCTCCATAATCTTGTTGCAATCTCAACACTCCCTCTCAACAAGATATGGATTATTAGCAACCCCTATCCTATCTTGGTGGTACTTGAATTTGCTCCTCGTGAGCGCCTTCGTCAAGATATCACCATCCTGATCCTCCGTGGGAATATATGAAAGTAACATGATTCTCTGCTGCACACAATCTCTGATATGATAGTACCTGATGTCCTTGCTACCATATAATTGGCCTTTTGGGCTCCCTTCCCAATCTACATCCTGTTTGTACCAAGGTCCATATCCCGCTGTGCCTCTGTTGAGCTTGCACACATGCGACTCCACCAATTGTCGATAAACAGTGGCATCCACTACCTCCGCTGAAGTAGTATCCTCCTTCCTCCAACATCCAAGAAGGAACGCAGTCTTCACATCCATCTGATGGATGTGCCACCCCATCTACATCACTTTGTATATCCATCTAAAACCCACCACTGATTTCCCTTCCGGTCTTGGGACATTCTCACATGCACAGTTTCTGACAATCGAATCATACTCTTCCACCATGGCGTCTACCCATGCGGTATCCTCCATAGCTTCCTCAAAAGAGGATGGCTATGTCACGACACATTTGCTCACAAGAGCCATGTATCCAGTGTATCCATCCGGTGACTGTCTCTGCCTACGCTCTGCTGTACGTGGTCCTACAACCTTCTCTGCATCTTGAGCTAGTTGCTTAGCTTCTATAGTGTGCTTTCGCCCTCTGATGGTTGGCGCTGCATGAGTGGTCTCTTCCACTCCATGAACTTCCTTTTTTGGCTGATCCACGTCCTAAATCTCATCCTTAAGAACTAATAGCTCCTCATCTGCATGCAAGTGTGGCTCCCTCTCAAGCGAACACTTCATGGCTTTCTCCTCCTGAATTTTTATATCCCGTCGCACAACAGTCTTGCGACTGTCTGGAAAATACACACGATAGTTGTGGGGCGTACCAGTGTACCCCACAAATATCCCAACCTCTGTGTTCGGCTCCAACTTCTTCCTGGCATCCTTAGTTACATGCATGTAAATGTTAGAACCAAAAATCCTCAAATGAGAAATATCAGGCCTCTTACCAGAATAAGCCTCCTCGGGTGTACTCATGCCAAGTATCTTGTGAGGACAACGGTTCTACACATATACTACAATATTGCATGCTTCCACCCACAAGTGAAGGGGTAGGCCCTGATCATGCAACATCGCCCGTGCAGCACCCACGATCATTTTTTTCTTTGGCTCAGCAACCCCGTTCTGCTGTGGGTTATGGGGAGCTATGAGCTCTCTTCGAATCCCTTCTGCATTGTAGAAATCCTTGAACTCGCCAGAGATGAATTCACCACCATTGTCGCTCCTAAGAGCGTTCACCTTCTTCCCCGATTCCATCTCGACCAGGATTTGAACTCACAGAACTTTGAGTATGTCTCACTCTTCTTCTACATGATGAAGATCTAGCACTTTCGGGAGAAATCATCAACAAAGATCGCGTAGTACCTGTGCTTTGTTGTTGTAGCAACTGAGAAAGGTCCACACACATCTATGTGAATTCTCTCAAGGATCATCGTGGTGCGACTATCCTTCTCTGGAAAGGTGGATTTCACAAACTTTCCCAAAATACACCCCTTGCACTAATCTGACTGTGCAAGAGTGGCTTTAGGAAGCCCAGTAGAAATCTGCTACAGTATCTTCAAGGTGTCATGGTGAATATGGCCCAATATCCGATGCCACAACTCGCCATCATCCCAGCTCACCACTCCTTCTACCTTGCATGCCATTGTTGAGCAGCCATCTACATGCAACTGATAAAGGTTCTTGACTCGAACCCCTATCTTCCAAGTTTCTCCATTTGTATTGCTACGCAGGAAAGCCTTTCCCTTGCTGAAAACAACATCATATCCCTTGTCTTCTAACATTGCCATAGAGATAAGATTCTTCTTCAATCCTGGAACATGCATCACTTCCTTCAATATGAAGGATTTACCAGACTCCCTCTCAAAGGAAATGGTACCGCTACTAGTTGCATTGTATCTACCATCATCGCCCATCTCGATGTGCACTCCAAGATCTTTCTCATCTAGATCAGAAAACAAATCTCGATCTCCTGTCATGTGAAAAGATGCACCATTGTCCAAGAACCATACTAATCCCATCACACTTGATACCAAGCATGCGATCAGTGAAAAATCAAGCTCAAACTGCGAGGCTAAGGCCTCTCCCGCTATAGATCCAGTAACTCGCTTATTTTTCTTCTTCTACGGACAATTCGTGGCATAGTGTCCATGCTGGTGATAGTGAAAGCACTTCACCTTGGACATGTCCTGCTTCTTGCCTTTCGCATTGGAATGAGAAGCTTTCTTGTTCTTCCCCTTCTTTTCTTTGGCAGCGAAAACGCAATTTTCTTCATTAGGTGCCTTTTATGAAGATCTGTCCCTGTTATTTCGCCCGATCTCCTCTTGCACAAGATCCGACCAAAGTCTCTCCCATCTTGGCAATTTCTCCTGACCATTGATAGAGTCCTGATAGGAATGCCAACTCTTCGGAAGACCAAGTAGAGCCAAGCTGACCAAGTCCTCATCATCAACAGCCACCCCCACACTTCCCAACTCATCCTGACATTGGGTGAACTTTGTAAGATACTTGGGCATCTCACACTTTATGTTTCTGAGTTTATCCTTGAGTGCCAACTTCCCTTGGTCGCTCTTGCTTTGATATAGATCTGTCAACACTTTCCACATCAAGTATGGAGTAGCCTTTCCATGGAGGTTGGACACAATGTGATCCCTCATGCCCTCCAACAGAATCCTTTGACACTTTGTTGTCTTCTTTTGCCAATCCGCGACTTGAGTAGCATCAGTGGGTTTTGGGACATCTGCATCTATGAAATCCTTCAACCCATTATCATCTAACACTGCCTCCATCCTGTCCTTCCATGCAATGTAGTTCGAGTTTCCCTCAAGGGCATACTCCAATAGCAATCTGTTGAAAAACATTTCAACTTTGACACCAAGAAAACACTGTTGCAAATTCGAATTCCACCAGCTCAAAACTCAACCGCTTCTGATCTAAAATTCGCGAGAATGAAGTATTTCTTGTACAGAGATCGACTGTATGGGCATTCACCAGATATCTCACCTTCCAAAAGAAGGATGAATCCAGAGGCTACCTGGCCTGATTACAGACTCTGCCTGAAGAAATAAAACGTAGACACTTTCTGAATAATAGATCCAATGATCAATCCTCGCTTTGATATCCTGTAGAAATCTTTTCTACAAATCAACCAGCTCTGATACCATGTAGAAATTTCATGAATAATATGACACTTATTCAATCGAGATTATCCTGATTATACACTATTGTGGAATGCATGCATAATACATAATCTCATCTACCATTGATCATCAATTTTGCGAAAGCAGAAACAATTGCATGCGAATATAGAAGCATCAATCACACATAACGCAGTATTTCACTGGGGAAAGCATCTCACTAAAAACCCCAAACTATTTGTATATTATATTGATTGAGATCATGTAACAGTACACAGTCCAATACTAGCTCCACTACTACACACAATACAGCATAGATCTGAAACAATCGTTGCCTCAAATCACCTCCACTACTTTCCTGCCTCCACTGCACAATCCTGAATAGAGAATACTGAGAATGAATGATCCAAATTCGTATTTCCCTTGGATATACCACGCAATCCTCATTGGCAATACTCAATCCATGCATGTGAAAATCTCATGCACAACTATAGTCACCACTGACAGTTGTCTTGCCCTTTCACTTACCTCTAACACTTGTCTCCACTGAAATGTCCATGCACTGAGTTAACTAATGTATTCTTCAGTTGCTTTATGAGTTAATAATTAGTAAATTAATTAATAACTAATTCACACCACTCAACATTAGTCTATTTTCCAGTTAGACTAACTACAACTAGTTCAACTAAGTCAAACTGAACACAACTCCATCAACTCCTGATCCAACTCCACAGAACTCAATCACTGAAGTCCCAACTAAAGTCCTCCATGTAATAGCTCAAGTTAACCTATAGGAACCACATATTTCCTTATGTTAGATTCATGTACCACATCTGTAGCTCGAACTGGAGTGCTCCAAGAGAATAAGATAATGTTTATATTCTAAATATTATTAAGGGCTAATAATATTCGACTGTTATATTTTTAGCCTGGCAGTCTAAAAATAGACTTTCCCCATATGTCTAAAAATAGAGGTCCATATATTTTTACCAACTTGACCAATCATCCACAAATAGCATTCTACAATTCATAGACCATGATCCATATGTCTAAAAATAGACATAGTCTAAAAATAGACGTTGCGCCAAAAAGAGCCTGCGGGCCCACTTAGTGAAGGCGACTTCTTTCCACTAAGCTCCATCATCTTGTTGCAATCTCAACACTAAAGATACACCATCCTCCTATGGAAATTTGGAAATAGAGATGACAAAAGTTAATTCCTTCTATGCAAATTGGAAAATGGAAATTCTAACAAGAGAAGTCTTTAGAAATGAAAATAATAAAAAGAGCAATGTTTGAAAATTATATGTTTAATTACATGTATTAAACGTTATACACTTTGTTAAAAAAAAAAATCATTTAGATATTTCGATAATGTAACTAACTTCATAAAGAAATAACCCTAGAAGCAAACATGTTCACCCCAATGAACCAAAGTAAAAAGAGGTATATCATTGATTGGTTTCCTATTATATAATTCTCTAGGCAAGGGGGTGCTCAACTATGGGCATTTTTCTTGGTGACTTCTACCTTCACCTTCAATACGAGAGTGATGGAAAACTAATGGATGACCAATATCAGGTTCTAGAGAAGTGGTAAATATTGTTGAAGACAAGGTCCTACGCTCAAGTGGCTCTTCTAGAAAATAAACAAGCACCACCACCCTTTTCCTAAATGGCCTATTGGGTGGCATTCAACTTGTATGTGATGTTCACATCAATGTTTTTAGAAGAATTCTCAGATGTAGAACTTCAAAATTTTGTATTGAGGTGGAAGTAAAATCTAGGTAAAAATAAAATATGTTATTGCAAGTTTAAAATGACTATTGGAGTGACAACATTCAATTACTTTATCATTGAGAATCATTAATGTTTATGCCACAATGTTCCAGTGATCTAATGTCATCTAATGTGATTCATTGTGTGTGATAAATATATTGTTTCAATATTAATACTAAGATATTTATTTTATTTTCTCTCTCCAACTTTTGTGGATCCTATTTTCCTACAATTTGAAGGGCATGCCAACTAGAATCAAATTTTGATTCATCCGCGAACTCATAATTATGATTTGTGAAAGGCAAGGGGAGAAAAGAAAGTAATAATAATTTGTAGAGGATATCATGTAGGATGAGGATGTCTAAAGCATTTATTGACATTGTAATGTAAAATATGTTTCCTTAGGCTATATTTGCAATCCACACGTCAACGATATCAAGAAGACTAGTCATGTGGTAAAGTTTGTTCTTACAAATCCATAAGTTTATCTTCTTAACTTGATAGGAATACATGGAATATTTATTAAATTTCCACATGATTTGGATCATTTTTGTATGTGGTTCAGGCCCTCGATATATAAGCATGGTGAAACGCTTCATTTTCAATGAATTGTCTTCTATGACAATTAAAGGAGATTTCTTTGTCTATATAAAAAATTTTGAGGTTACTTGCTACTTTGTTTTTCTATCCAAACAATATGTGTTGATTGATCATCTGAAATCTATGACATTGATCACCACCTTTTTCCAGATTATCTTAGCAACTAGGGTGTCCAATGACCAATAAACACATGCAATGGTAGACCTATGATGCAATGTTTGCTCAAATAAGTGACCATAAAGACACCTCCACTTACTAGTCAAGGGCCCATTGGCAAGGGATTTCCACCATTCAAAGTCCCCAACTTAGTTCACCTCAACATCTCACATCAATAGTTCTCATTCTTCCTTAAGAGAATCATTGCATATGCCAACAAATCTGAAGTTGTGGAGGAATTATTCGGGGAATTTCAATGGTTGCATTTGCCTCAAGAAAGGCCTCATTGTCACACATTTATAGTCATGACCAGATCAGAAATTTGTTAGCGATTATCTTGAGGCAAGAGGCAATAGTTTCACAAGTGTGTGAGAACTCTAGTGACATTGTCACCTTGCTGGAGGCATCCATTTAGTTCGATGTGTGACCTGTGCAAAAACAAGGAGAAGAACCAATATTCCAAGGGGATATTTCAATGACTATTGGAAGTCAAGCACCTTGTTGTTTGTACCACTACTGTTGATTGTGTATGCCATCATTTCACGGATTGGAACTAAGCTCTGGGAAGTATATTAATTCCTATAGGATTGAAAGAACTATCTCAAAGGCGTACTGATATTTACACAGGGAAGTGATAAAATATTGAAGGAATTCTTCCACTTTTCACACAGCGGTTTGCATAAAGAACAAGACTGCTCGCTGCCTTGGAATTTTGCCATGTATTTAAGGTTCCCTTTATCTCATTTATTGTGTCTATATGGATGAGTTAAATGTGAGCTCTGTTTTTACTCAAATCTTATATCAGTCTATAATGCAGCCCCAGATCAATACACATCAAATTAGCATGTTTATATTCTTTATTTTCGATTTATGCATGGTTATAAAGTGAAACGAAATATCTTTTTTTAGTCAAACCTGTTATGAGTCTGTAATGCAACTCCATATCAAAACAAATCAAATTAGCATGTTGAAATTATGTATTTCCCATGTATGCATGTTATTGGTTTGTTTGGCAATGAATTACTAAAGAAACACCTACAACACATTTAAGGTGTTGTGTTGGTTCATAAACTCGACACTGTGTAACCTTTCCATTGTGTAAAATGCTTAATTTGCATCGAATGTTAACCATTAAATGTGTACTCATTGTTGAAGTTTGAATATGAAGCTTATATTTCTATTTGGTAGAGTGTGGGAGTGCCTTGCAAGTGCTATAGTAATGCATTTTAAATTAAATGAAGAAAACGAACCTATAGACATATGCTCCTAAACTATTTAATGAAACTCATTAAAGACATACACAGTGAACCACAACAAATTCAGGGGCAGAGAATTGATTTTTCCAAGAGGGAAATATTACATTGTTGTACTCTAAAATAACAAATGCCAAAATACCTCATTAGATGTGCTTTCTTTTTTCTTCACCTTATGAGACTATCGCACAATATTGCAGTCCACTTACCTCAATCCCTGAATTCTCGATGCAAAAATTTAGCTCTCTATATACAACAACATATTTAGTTTTGTAGTAATATAAATTATCACAAAATATTTATATAGTGCCCAATATTTTACAACTTGCAATATAAGGCCTCAAAACCTCAAACCCCAACTTTAAATCCTTTTCACACACACCAAAAACAAACAAAAACACTCTGATCTGCTAGTGCCAGTCCTAGAGAGAACAAGAATGACCACCGGAAAGGCATCTAAAAGTAATTAAAATCTAATTTGGCTGAGTCCTAGACCCCAATCACTCCATTCATCCATCATTAATTTATCATTCGAGAAAAAAACCAGTAGACACATTTGTTGAGAATCATTTGTGACTGCTTTCATCCTGAGAGTGACCATAGAATATTATAATTAGATGAATTCAAATATCCAATAGAATTTTCTCTATCTCATTCATTCCTATTAAATTTTGATCATTTGATATGGTCATTTTAAAAGGCCTAGTTTAAAGGATTTAAGAATTAGTCCTTTTATGATCAACTACTTATCCAAATCATTACATGTTTTGGTGAGAAGAAACTACTCTTCCAAATTGTCTAACTATTTAAGTGTGTAGTTCATCCAAACGATGCCAACCAGACAACCTCTCAAATCTCAACTCAAAGATTGGTATAAGCGAAGTATGTTTAGTAGATGCACACATTAATATCACTTCCATCATCCTCCCTGTATTTCAATTGTTTTCAAATATAGCAAGGTCATTTGTTTTGAAGCATTGCTATGGTCTATCATTTTCCCTCCCTCCTCTGTTTCAGTCCTTTCAAGAGCTATGGTCCCACTCATTTTGATGCATTGTTTTGGTCCAAAGTGTTTTCAAGAGCTATGGTACCATCTTTCTTGTGTTTGGATTGGGCCTAGCGAAGTTGGAGAGGCAGATTCTGTGCGGGTCTTGAGGTGTAATTTCTCTATGAACATGCAGAAATATCTTTTGTGTATTACAACATAACCCTGGAACAACTCTGATATAAAGGTTGAGTTGTAGCACAAGAGTATAGGGATTCTAGAGGAGGAATTACATAGGTGTTTGAGGACTATTAGGTTGAGTTGTAGCACAGGAGTATAGGGATTCTAGAGGAGGAATTGCATAGGTGTTTGAGGACTATTAGGCTATAGCTTTTACAAGAAGACCTAGATAGGCTCAAAAACCTTAGAAGATATTGTGCATAGGGCCAAGTATTTGAGGGCAGATGATGACATCCTACAGAGGTATGTTGTATGTATTTCATGTTGATGTTTTACTACGAATTGCAGGTTTAGTTTTGGAATGTTTTGAAGTAGCCTAAATATAGTAGTTAGAGGATTGTTGGTTGTTGTTTGGGTAACCCTAAGTGTTGTGGATAAGTGGCAGCTTTGTCACAGCAAGAGGGTTGTACAATGTATGCCCTAAGAATTGAATTTAGGACAAGGGTATCCAAGAGGGCTAGCTATTGGGCCCTAGTTCTATGATTGACAGTGTGCCAAATCAGAGATAAGAGGGTAGCTCCAAGCCCTAAGTGTGTTCATCTTTAGAGAAGTAGAGAGGAAAGAAGTGGACAGTGGTTAAGACTCTAAGATTTGGAACTCTTGGACGAGGATTTGTGTAGGTCTTTGAGGATTGTTAGACCCAGTTGGGGCAGCACTGTAGCTATTACAGAATGCCCTGGACATGGCCAAAATCCTTAGAAGATATTGTGCACATGGCCAAGTATTTGAGGGTAGATGATGGCGTCCTAGAGAGGGATGTTGTATGTATTTCACGTTGATGTCTGGCTAGGGCTTGTAGGTCTATTTTTGGAAAGTTCTGAAGCAGCCTAAGTACAATGATTGGATTTCTAGTGGTTGTTTGGGTGGCCCTAGGTGTTGTGGACAAGTGGAAAATTTGTCACAATAGAGAGTTCTACATTTTATGCCCTAAGAATGGACTTTTGGAGGAGTAAAAGGGTAGTCAAGAGGGCTAGTTGTTGGGCCCTAGTTCTATGATTTGAAAGTGGGTCAAATAAGAGATAAAAGGGCAACTCCAAGCCCTAAGTTTGGTCTTATTTTCATGGTTTCTTTGTGCCTACATATCAAGTATCATGTTTATCGAGAAAACAAACCCATTTCTCATAGAAACAAGCATCCAACAACACATACAACGTTTCTTCCATGTTTCTTGTACATAAAATATATTTCACGCAAATTCGATGCCTCATGATCAGATCGGCGATGACCTCGCTGTGAACTAAATAATAACTGCATGACCTCTCTGTGAACTAAAGAATAACTGCATGAGTGTGTCTCTAAACTCTGTAGGTGGTGTATCTGACTCTGACACTGGTATTCTATCTCTATATTGGTCCCTCGGTATTCAATTCAAGCACTCGAAAGATTGAAAGATCAGCATGTCAGCACTAGAACTATTGACTGGATATTAAGAAACCTACCCATGAAAACTTTCAAGAGGTAACGAGTAAGAGATACCTTTTCCTCTGAATACGAATTTCTTCCCAGAGAATTAGTTGCCACAATGGTCTTTCCCTGCTCTTCTCACTGGGTGCCAAGAGAATGGTTATAGTAATATGAGAGAAACATCTCCGTCCCAAATTTAGTAACCTAGAAAGGATTAAAAAGTTACGGAGGCATAAACCTCTAGCTGATTAAAACATTTTGGGATGCTACTTTAGGTCTTTTCTCTATTAGCATCAATTTTTTCCAATTTAGTTTAATGGGCTTACAGGTCGACCAGACATCAGCATCATTTAATACAATTAATCTATAGAGCTCTATGGAAATTATAAAAGGAAACATAAATCCTAAACCCCAATCCCAATTCAAGACCAGTATACCAACATTGTAGGTAAGAACATTGTTCCACGCTTACGGCAGCACACATCCTTGAATTTCATATTCTCCCCTGTTTGCAAAACACTGGTATTTTAGGATCTCTAGCCATTTTCATGTTTTAAGAATTCACAGATGTTGTAGCCCTAGAGCATTATTGTGAGTATAGAAGAAATATACTTCCTTGTGGCATTATTTATCAGAGATAAACAGGGTGGAGAATATTTAGAAGAAAGACACTTCTTTGTGGGATTATTTCTTAGAAATAAACAAGGTGCAGAATTTTTATGCATTGAGAGCTACAATTTCTTGAGCTTATAGGATGAAAATGACTCTCTAGATTGAATTATATTCTCTATTTCTACTTGTGGTAATAATTTGCCTTCAAATCCTTGCTCCAAATTGTTCCACAGCAAAAACTCACTGAATTGTGGACAACATCATGGGTTACCCTGGAGGGAGCCCCATTATACAAAAAAAAGGGCAGACACGATAACATAAACATAATTCTTCTTTTTCAGTATAGAGTCTTCAACAAGTAGTCAAATCAGTCCATAAGTAAGTACACCATTTAAATTGTTTCAATCTCCAGCTATATATTTGAAAAAGGTGAGAATAACACATATACTAATTGATTGCAATTGATTATCTGAAATACAGAGTATTTCTTATAAAATTTTACTGATTTTATGCATGGGAATGGTGTGTGATGCAGAAGTATGAATGATTATCAAAGACAATTGAGCTATTTGTCCTGTGGAACCGGTAATCAAAAAGATGACTGCTAGCGCTGTGATCCAAATTGGCAAATGAACAGGCAAAAGCTTGCAAATTATGCTATTAGCTTTGGCGGTCAATACTATGTAGTAACCGATTCCAGTGACAATGATGCTATGAATCCCACACCTGGTACTCTCTGCTACACTGTTATTCAAGACGAGCCACTCTGGATCATATTTGAGAGTGACATGGTCATTCAGCTCAAAGAGGAGCTCATCATGAATAGTTTCAAGACCATTGATGGCAGAGGTGCTGATGTCCATGCGGATGGTTCCTACATAACGATATAGTATGTGACCAATGTTATGATTCATGGTATCAGCATCCATGACTGCATTCAAATAGGCAATGCCTTGGTGAAGGATTCCCTTGAGCATTATGGGTTGAGAACGTTGTCATATGGCGATGGCATTTCAATTTTTGGAGGACATTATATCTAGATAGACCATTGTTCTCTTTCCAAATGTAATAATCGCCTAATCGATGTAATTATGGGATCCATTGCCATCACCATATTAAATAATTACTTCATTCACCATAACGAGGTCTCATACTGCCATTGAATTCCTTTCAACAAATTTACAGTTTTGTCTATTATTCTGTCACAGACAAAAAGATGAAATGGTAATTTCTATGCAGGTCATGCTTCTGGGTCACAGTGACAGCTATGCTCAATATGTAATAATTCAAGTAAAGATCACCTTTAATTACTTTGGTGAAGGACTTATCCATTATTCCCCGCATGAAATCAACCTCTATGAATCTCTGTGATGTCATGGTATTGTCGTAATTGCAGAAGGATTTCAGAGGGTTACATTGATCATATTAGGAATGGAATGGTGCATTTCACAACATTAGATTGATCATATTATGAGTGCTAAGATAAATGTATATTAATGGAATAGAATGGAATGGAATACAATGTCAGAAAACCTTTTACTATCCATTTTTTTGATATGGTCATTTTAAAAGGCCTAGTTTGAAGGATTTATGGATTAGTCCTTTATGATCGACTACTTATCCAAATAATTACATGTTTTTGTGAGAATAATATACTCTTCCAAATTGTCTAACTGTTTGTTTCTATATGTAGTTCATCCAAATGATGCTAACCAGACAACCTCTCATGTCTCAACTCAAATAGATGCACACGTTAATATCACCACCATCATCTTCCCTCTATTTCAAATGTTTTCAAAAAGAGTAGGCTCATTTGTTTTGAAGCATTGCTATGGCCTATCATTGGCCCTTCCTCCTCTGTTTCAGTTTTTTCAAGAGCTATGGGCTCACTCATTTTGATTCATTGTTCTGGTCCAAAATGTTTTCAAGAGCTATGGGCCCATCTTTCTTGTGATTAGATTGGGCCTAGCCAAGTTGGAGAGGAAGATTATGTGCATGTTTTGAGGTGTAATTTCTTTGTGAACAAACCAAAATATCTTCTATGTATTTTAGCACAACCCTATAACAACTATAATATAAAGGTCGAGTTTTAGCGCAGGAGTAGAGGGCTTCTACAAGAGGATTTGCATAGGTGTTTAAGGACTGTTAGGCCAAGTTGGCGTAGCACTGCAACTTTTACAGGAAGCCCTAGACATGGTTCAAAACCTTAGAAGATATTGTGCACATGGCCAAGTATTTGAGAGCAGATGATGACCTCCTAGAGAGGTATGTTGTATGTCATTCATGTTGATGTTTTGGTAAGGATTCTAGGTATAGTTTTGCAAATTTTTGAAGTAGCCTAAGTACATTGATTAGAGGTCTGTTAGTGGTTGTTTAGGTAACCCTGAATGTTGTGTACAAGTGGCATACTTTTCAAAACAAGAGGGTTGTATAGTGTATGCCCTAAGAATTGAGTTTTGGAGAAGGGTAGTCAAGAGCGCTACTTATTGGGCCTTAGTTCTGTGATTGACAGTGGACCAAATCAAAGATAAGAGGGCAACTCTAAGCCCTAAGTCTGGTCATATTTTGGAGCAGTATAGAGGAAAGAAGTGGATAGTGGTTAAGAGTATAGAGGAAAGAAGTGGATAGTGGTTAAGGCCCTAAGAGTTGGCACTCTCAGAGGAGGTTTTGTGTAGTTCTTTGAGGACTGTTAGACTAAGTTGGGGAGGTAGTGTAGCTATATAGAAAGCCCTAGACAAGGTATAAAACCTTAGAAGATATTGTGCATATGGCTAAGTATTTGACAGTAGATGATGGAATCCTAGAGAGGTATGTTGTATATCTTTCATGTTGATGTTTTGATAGGGCCTATGGGTCTATTTTTGGAAATTTTTGAAGCAACCTAAGTATAGTGGTTTGACTCTTAGTGGTAGTTTGGGTGGCCCTAAGTGTTGTGGACAAGTGGCATGTTTTTCACAACAAGAGGGTTGTACATTTTATGTCCTAAGAATTGACTTTTAGATGAGTAAAATGGCAGTCAATAGGACTAGTTATTGGGCCCTAGTTTTGTGATTGATAGTGGGCCAAATTAGAGATAAAAGGACAACTGCAAACACTAATTTTGGTCATCTTTGGAGCAGTAGAGAGGCAAGAAGTGGAAAACGGACTTCACATTCTTCACCATGTTCATGCTATTCATGTTGTAGAATAGTAGCATTTTTCATTGTTAATTTATTCAACCAACATGTAATTTCAATCAGGGAAATTGCAAAAGTACAAAGCCCTTTATAACATGTAATGATAGGATTTTTCTTTTTTTGGAAAGTGTGAGCAAGGTTTTCTCACAAAAAATAGTAAGGTAAAAGGAGAAGGTGAATAAGATGATTTTGTTTCTGTTCAATTATATATCATAGATGGCTTGGAAATAATGATTACTGGAAATTTTAGTGAGGAGCAGACTGTTTAATAAAATATTCCACTGAAATTGCTCAAAGAGACCCTAAAATCCTTGTTGCCATCTCTCTTCTCTGTGAAAGAAATAGGCATTCTCAAGATGTTTTTACATATGATCAAATTGTTGGGATTACGTGAGTTGTTGAAAATGGATGATTCAGTCCAGAGGTGATGGGGATCCCAACATATTTTTATTTGGATTTTAAAGTGTCTCTATTTTCAATAATGATCAAACACTCCAAAAATGGATATTGCAATCTGGAGATGATGAATTGGTTACTTTGGATTATGGACTTCACTTTGGTAGCTTTATCTTGAGATTTTGGGATTCTCAAATGATACCAAAAGGACGTGTCTACACAATAGGAGCAAGATGTTACCCTCTGGTTTGCATGATGGTACCATAAGAAATATGTTCCTCAAAATTATACCACAATTTGTGGATAGAGGAGATCGATGAAATGTTTGGATTTCTATTACTATGATAAGCCTCTACCATCTCCGATGATAGATATGAAAGTCTATGGGCTTTCTCCTAAATTAGAGACAAGGATATGGTTTGGCAGAAACTTATGGGAAGTTGGATTTCATATCGAAGAAGATAAATAAGATAATTAATCCCATGGCTAGAACATCACCTAGTATAAGTCATGATCCTAAAATGAAGTGTAACCTAGTGTGATGATTAGACAGGGTATTGTATTGAGAAGCATTAGGGTGTTTCTTGAAATGTATAACCAAGATGTCACCCTACAATAGTGTTGTCCATAGGGATGATGAAGATATTAGACGGTTGCAACAACTAGGCAACATTTGAAGTAGATCTTTCATGACTTATAAGGCATTAGATGGATACTAGTTTTGTATAATTATTGTGGGGCATTTAAATCAAAGCCTAGCCAAGGGTGAAAAAAAACCAGCTCAAAACTAAGTTTTTAAAGAAACCAAAGTGTGTATCTATTCATTAAAGTAAAAATCCGATATCGAATCAAAAATTTTAAAGTAGATGACCTCAATGTACCATGTGGGCTCTCACATGGAAGCCACGTGCCTCACCACTCCATCTCCATAACATATCATGTAAGCACTGTGCCATGACACACAACCTTACAACATGCTAATATGCTATGCCTATTATGGGAAGTAGCTGTCTATCTCACTAGTAGCCATCATCTTCATTTCTTCGAGCACAATGTTCCACCCCAAACTAGAGAATTACCATATCATCCTAGTTAAACACATCAAATGGAAAGATCCATGGGGATTTGTCAAAATCCTAGGTCATTTGCAAGTCATGTGTAGTAGTGAGCTATACTAGGTTACAAGGTCTGGAGTGGGTTTTAGTCATGTGGTCAAGCTAATGAACTTTAACATGTCATCGAGGTCTCAAGTTGACTCAACCCCCTAATGACATAGTTGTGTCAATTAGGCCAGCAGACAAAATTACCACATCTGAGAAGGTGAAAGGTGTAAAATTATTCTAGAAACTAAGAAGCCTCAATGCAAAAAAAATAGAAAGTTGCTTTCAAAACAAATAATGACTCGGATAAACTAGTATATAAAGAAAAATGGGAAAAACACATGAAATCCCACAAAATAGTGAATTTCATAATTTTATATAGCAAGAACCAAAAATGGAACCTTAAGAAAACCTTTCCTTAAAACAAAAACTAAACTAAACCTGAAGGTCGACTGAAACAAAAAAAGAAAATTCCCACCAACCTAGTATCTTATCACTGATTTGAAGTTTATGACAGAACTCAAAAAACTTCGGGTGACAGAAAATGTATCTTGTGATTGATTTGAAGTGCATGACAGAGCTCAAAAAATTCTAGTTGACAGAAAATGTGAAAGAATAGCTCACAAATGTCATCATCCTTAAATTCTTTCGAAATTCCTTAAGAAACCAAGAGTTGTAGGAACGTACATGCCTCAACAATACTTATCCACTATTGGACCTCAAGTTTGAGTTTATATTTCCATGCAGTAGATAAATATTTTGAGTCTTTTTCCATCTTCAACAACACCTTTTGCAGTGATAAAACAAAATGGCATTCAAGAGCAAATGACAAGCCTGTCCCAGCTCTCGCATGTATGTATACCATTTGTCGGTAGTATCATCCACATAAACACAACCTAAGGGTTGTAGAATCATCTTGGTTGAGTTCATTACATATCTCAGCATCGCGGGGACTTTGTTACAGATTGTCTTCATGTCACTGTGGGAATCTGCCAAGAAATTGTTCAGAACCTCATCATGCATTTTCAGATCAATAGGATCCTAGAGTCTAGTATTCAACTGGGTTTAACAACACTAGCATTTTAATCAATGAAGAAGGAAATCACCTAAATCATTACAAATATAGACTCCCTTAAGATCTAAGCATTATTAAGTATTATATATCTTATTCATAGGGTCTCATTCTTAGGAACCATTATCAATGTGACCAGATCTTGTCTTCACAAGAGTATAAGGTCTTTATAAGAAATTTTGTGGTGAGTGCAATGGTTAATAGATTTCAAAATCATGTAGTGGAGAAACTCGATAGGTGTTTCTCGAACTCAAGTCCTCTTCATTTGCATTACTTGTTGCACTAACTCAATAAAAGGGGGTCACACTCGATGTCAGCAAATTTTCATCATCTACAAACATTGTATATCTTATGTCCAAGGACGCTAAAGTAATGAAGGTAATGGCCTCCACCATATATAGGCTTATCGAGCAACTTTACCCATCATGGAATTCTTTTGACAATGAGGACCATATGGTCCACCCATAAAACTATAGCATGTTTACACCACATACTATACACTCCAAATTTCATCCCCAAAGTGACTCTAGAGATTGTTAACCAGTACAAAGGCATTTTCTTAAGCTCTATCAGTATACAAGGAGAAACTCAACCAAAATATAGTCAACCATGGTGAACTGTTTTGTAACTACTACAGGAATTGAGCGCGGCCCAAATTGGCAGTTCTAGATATAGTATAAGGGAAGAGCAGCATTTGTTGATTAGCCACTTTCACAGTGGTAAGTGACCACCATTGAAACTATGGGTACAGGGGAGGTAGTAGCATCCCATGTGAAATTCTTATTACAATAAGAATTCATCCACATATTATAAATAAAGATTGTGTGACACAAGTGGATGGCTTCAAAATTTTAAGGCTGCAAGATTCACTTTCTATCTTACTTGTCCATATGCAAAGAATTTCAAATTGTAAGCATAGAAGTCTATTTATCAACATCCCACAGTAAACACATAATATAAGCATTACCAGATCATCCAAAATAGAAGTTAAATTTTGTCAAGTTACTAATATACAAATTTAACCACCCCTAATAGCAGAGTACTTTTCTTAACATGGCATTGATCTTAAGTTGTTTGATTCCATGGGAATAATGTCCCTTGTTCTCCTCCATCCTTTGATCATCTGCGGATAATGTAGCTTCCACCCGTGAGCTTGGGACAAAACTAGGAATTCCAGAGGTTTATATTGCCTCCACACTATAGAGCTTTTTAGACCTTTACCGGGATTCTAGAGGCAATCTCCTCCACCTAATCGTTGTTGAGGGACTCCAAAGATGTATACGCCCCACCAATTAATCAGTAAGGGACTCTAGAGATAACTGTCTCCGCCCTTTAATCATAAAGGGGCTCCGGAGATCAATGTCTCCACCCTTTAGGAAACATGGATTCTAAAGATCAATGTCTCCACCCTTTAGGAAACATGGATTCTAAAGATCAATGTCTCCACCCTCTAGGAAACAAGGATTACATAAATATTGTCTGTGCCCTAAGTTTACTCGGGTTTTCTATCCCCACCCCAAGAGCAGTACTGGATTATAGCTCAGCTATCCATTTAATTCAGCACACTTAAGAATTCCATGTTCCTTTACAACAACCTGTTTAATAATTCCATGTTTCTTTACAATTTATGCTACATAAATACCTCAGTACATAGCTTGACATACAAAGACCACCATAGAACACAACACCAATCCATTGAACAATGCACTTTATGAGGTTGGTTAACAATAAATTAAGTGCATATGAGGAAAAAATCGGGGTAAGTCACAAATAATATGAGCAAGCGATAAAGTCACTGGACAAGTTAGCTAAGTAGATTCCAGGTGTCCTCACACACTAGACACCTATTTATGATATCTACAATATAAATTATCTGAACTTATATATTCCCTTTCTAGAATTTTTGTAACATATGTAGTCCTATGTGACCTCACGACATGTCCACTTTGGAAGTTCAATCCCGAAGCATTGAGTATTCGGTCCTCGTATGGCTATTAAATTTGTCATTATATGCACTTCAAATTTTAGAGCTCGTTACCTATGGGGGATATGCTTTTGTGGGCATAGCTCTTTCTATTTTGACATGGATGGCTTGGAATGATTCTTTCTATGTTATGAAGCCTTGCACATACATGTGCATGGAAATCTTCTTCGTGCATCCCATTTGCTGAGGCTAGGAGTTATATACCCCCACACAATCAGATATGAAAACTCTAAAAGATTGTAGAATAGGGTTAATTAACCCCACACAATCGGTTATGCAAATAGTAATAGATATGCAAAAGTAAGGGATTCGGTACATCAGTAAGGAAATTCGTTATGAAAACAGCACGATTGTAGGGGATCCAGTACCACGACAAGGAAATTTGATGTGCAAATGGAACAAGATATGCAACAACAAGGGAACTAGGTACAGACTTTTTTCTAAAATCCTTACCTACAGCAACACGCAAAGACAACAATAACAAAGAGATTTTATTGCCCTAAATTTTCTATAGGTTTCTAACACTAACCTGTGGTGATATATATATTTTTATATATATATATAGACAACACACCACACAACACACACACTATATACATTAATGTGTGTGTTGTGTTATTTAGTTTTTTGTGTCCCCCTTATGTAGACTCGGCAAGACCAGGCTCCCATATTTGTACAACTGATTCCCCAACTGCTAACTCTCTCCTTGCATTACATAGGTTTTTCTTCCTTTTTTTTTCATGCTCCTGTTTTTTCCTACTCTAATCCTTAATGATTCAAAACCTGAAAGGAGTAATTATAGGCACATTCTACAAAGAGTGTCTCTAAAATGAATTCAAATAGTTTGTCTTACTTTTCATTTCTCTTCAAAATCTATTAGAGATTGAATCTTATACAAAGTAAATAATATTTGTTTCTCAAACAAAAGTAGAGAAAATACATCTTCCATCAAGACATCATTTGAGACTATGAGGTTTATTTTCACACTTTTTGTGCAAAGCATAGACAAAAAAAACACCTATCTATCTGCTAGAATGACTTACCACGACTCTATTTTCATAAAAGAGAACTCTTAAAGATACAAATCATTGTTAGTTTCAGAGTTTTATATGTCAAGTTCTGGAAATCAAAGTGTGTAGCTCACCATAACCCTTTTCCTGTGAGAAGGTCATTTGAATACAAGATCCACCAATTTCATTATGCCACCTGCCTTTGCAATGGCACCCTTAGTGAAAGAAAAAAAACAATCAGCTTCATGGGTTATTTGGAAAGGAGGAAGAAACTTGTTATTATTTGGATGATAGCAAAATGAAGTAGTATTTTGTCAAACATCATATTTTTTCCAATCAATGATGACAACAATAATTTACATTTCACTTCCAATGCACACAATGAGTAGGAAGCACCACCAACATCCACAATGAAGGCATGGCGATTGATAAAGGGGCAAATAAAGATTCACTTTTTAATTTTTAGTTTTTAGATTAAAAAATAAACAAAGAGAATATTGTCAGCACCTTTTCCTCTTCTCCTATAGAGAGGTTCGACAGTCCCCCACAGCCTCCTGAACAACCCATCTATTAGGTCACCTAACAAAATAATATGAAAATGCTAATGCCCCGTTCCATAGCAACCGCTTTGGCAACATATGCGTTGATTGCTTTACCAACATCTACATTGACTAATATATTTTCTATGGCCCATAGAAGAACACATAAAATTCACTCGTGTATAGCTCGATTGAGCCTTTCAACATGTAATTGGAGAAGTTTTGAAGCAAACTCTCTCCAACTTCACACAGCTAAGAAGTTCAGCTAATAGTGATGATTGATTTTATAGAATCATTCATTGAAAGGTAAATTGACAAAGTTGTGCAGAATGCAAAAATGAGACAGATTGACCTATAAATTGGGAATGTTGGTTTCACAGGATCACTTATGAACAAGTAATATTGAGAAATCTATGGAAATAGAAATGTACTGCAAGGCAAAAATAGACCTACAGACCTACAAATTAGGAATTTTGGTTTAAGAGGATCAATTATGAAGAAGTAATATTGAGAAAGTCATGCAAAGGGAAATGTACCTTCGTTGCTTCTAGTTGTACCCCTCTCAACATGACCTTACAAGATCCAACGGAACCCAATACTGCCATCATGCATTGCAACATCTGCCCTAGTGTTGTGGCCACCAACAACCCCCCTTTTTATTTAGTGTTGTGATTAATACTAAATAAATGGGGACCCTTAGCTAAAATTCAAAAAAATCAATTAGTGATTGTATTTCCTTTTCAATAAAACTTACCATCATAAAATTAAGAAAATACCTTTGAAAATACCTAAAAAACTTAAGTTTTGTGATGAGGGAAGACAAAATCACTCCTTAAAGGATATCGTATCGCAGAAAAGATAACAACATGCCTACTTACAAGCTAAACTCTAAAATTGCAAGAATGCAATGCGAAATTGCATAAGGATAAACATATATCACATTGCAAGCCTTAGAAGCACACTTATAATAAAAAACCGTAGAAAATGATGATATGCGATAGCGCATATCGCAAAATCGCGCCTCGCAAGAAAGTGCTTAACACAAAATATGCGATATTGCGATTATGCGATATTGCGATTATGCGATATTGCGATGTTGCGATGTTGCGACCATGCGATACTACGAAAATTGTGATAATGTGACAAAACGATCTTATGATAGGATGACAGAACAATCTTTGCGATATGCAATTTGCGATACAGCGATTTGCGATATTGCAAAGCAAATCACAAAATTGTCTCATCGCAAATTTTTCTGGTCCATTATTCAAGGAAAAGTGTTTCCATTAAAAGAGATTGGTTATGTGCTTTAATGCTCATTAATGAAGTAGTTGCGAGTTGTTAATGAAATCTAGTTTTGAGTTTATCAAAGAGCCAGTTCATGTAAGGTGGCATATTTTTAAATGTCTTCGGTAGTCAAATCATTCCCTTCATTATTTATTATCATTACTTTCACCTCACTTGTAAACTACAGGAATGAAGGAAAAAAGGTTATACAAAGCAGTGTACAGGAAGCTACGGTGAAAATAGGCAAGGCTCTAATATCTGAAGACAGACAAAAGGCACCCTTGCACAAAGACACAGCATGTAACAAAAGTGCAGGTATTTTCACCTGGGAAGGCATACATAATCTACTTGAGGAAATAAATCCTAAAGTAATGGGATTTATGGCTACTACAGACTCATCAAGGTCATCTGAAGCATCAGTTGCAGAGTTAGCTTGTTCATTCTTGCACCAGAGAGTGGCAAGGCCCAAAATTATCCCCTTCACAGAAATGGTTAAAGGAATACTAGACAACGCTCACATCAAAGACATGCAATTTAGGGCTCAAGGTCAAGAGCTCTCGGAATCATTATTTTCACAAAATTTCAACTTTACATCCGCTACAAGAAAACATTTAAGAGGCGAAAATCGCACTAAGGAAGCCTGGATTAAGAAACAAAGGCAGTTTCCGATGCACAATTAGCACCTAGCGCTAATCATGCATCGCTGGGTAAAACTTCTCGAAATGGAAAGCCTCTAGTTGCTCAGTCTCTTGTAAGCCCAGTATCGAAAAGATGGTGCCAACTCTTGCTGATTCCATTTTTGCAGCACATTTAAAGGCTGAAGTTAGCCAACTGACTCTTCTCAAGCAAATGCTGAATGCTTGCGACATTAAGGAGAAAATACATAAATAGTTAGTTTTAGATTTAATTTTAGAAATAGTTTTATTTTATTTTCCCGAGAAAAAGGACAGTCATTTAAACCGTATCCTAAATTTTGTAAATAAGTTATTTTTTAGACATAGTTAGTGGTATTTAAACCCTTCTCATGCATTTAGAGAAGGGTCCAAAAATTTATCAAAAACTTGTCCTTAGAACATGCACTTTTCCACCCTCCGAGGAGGTTTTGGTGAATGAATGGTCCAGAAATTTATCAAAAACTTGTCGTCAGGACATGCACTTTTGCACCCTCCGAGGAGGTTTTGGTGAATGAATGGAACATGATTTATTGATTTTTGCATATGATATCTGCTACTGATGTTGCACTTCTGTACTCTTAGTTGATGTTGGATTGAGGAGAGATAAATCATTATCGCTTGAAGCTCATGAATAGAACTAGTTATAAATGGTACTTTTATCTCTTAACTATTTCTATTTCCTATGTTAAAGTGATATTTAAATTCAGTTATTTATATGTTAATGCTTGAATGCCTGAGTTATCATTTGGCACTTTTGTATGGTGATAGCTATTTATTTATGCTTGATATATGAACAACTTATTATGCGATATGTTTTTCGCAACTGTTTCGCCTAACTTTTCATGCGAAGTGGTTCATCTATATTGAATTCTTTTCTTATAACAGTTGAATGATCTTTATTACCGATTGTTATCTGAAATCATTTTATATCGCATAATAGAAGAACCATACCCCGAGTTAGTATAGATTTAGATGTTGTTGCTTTTTTAGAATACAATTACATGTCATTAGATTAGAATTAGAAGTAAATCACCTCAACTAGAATCTTTTAAAACTAGGAACATCAATTAATCTTACACACACACACAAATTGGGAACCTGGTCCCATTATCCCTAGTCGGACGCGCTATACCAAACGGAAAAGGAGCTGTGAACCAAGGTCCAGACCGGGTGGGTATCCCCCTTGTTGTTGACTCGATTTTCAGGGCTTCAACATATTTGGTGCTAGAAGGAGGGCCTCAAACTATGAATGGCAAGTAAGTCCAAATCTAAATACCATTCTGAGAGTAAATCGCCCTCACCATCTCCCCCGACTTCTCCATTGCATTTAAAAGCTTTAAATCCACCACCGGAAGTCGTAGGATCAACAATCGCTGCTACAGACCCTGACATTTCAGAACAATCTACTATTGAACCACTTGAAGTCAAATCTCTGATTCACAAACTTCAGCGATTTTCTATATCTCCTTAAAGATCTGATAAATCTCAAGGTAACATGACTTTGCAATATAACCCTGCTCATCCCTTAACCAGATTAAAGAACGAAAAGTTTGGTGTTCAACCAACTGAATTACCTCTACCCCCTACGAGGAGAGTGAGGAAATCACCTAAAGGGTCTGATAGCGAGACTCTTTCACCATCATCATCCATCTCAACTTCCTCACCGCAAATTCAACCATCCACTCCACCACTCCAAATCATTTTCCACGAACCTACTGGTACTTCTACAGCCCCTTCTCAATCATCCTGAGTTATTATATCTTCATCTTCTCGACCTCAAGGATCATCTTCTCCACTTCCTTCCATTAGTAAATCAATGATGGCTCAATCTCCATGGAACAATCCAGGGGCATTCTTAATGCTTGCGCCCTTGAGTCAGCTGCCAGCCCATCCTAAAAAATGGTTGCCTAAATTTAATCCTGAAGAAGGCATGCTAGCGGGAGAGCATATCAATAAATTTATGCTATCCATAAATATTAATGGAGTTACCAACGAAGATGTCGTCGTTCGAATTTTTCTGTATACCCTTCAAGGAACAGCCGGATCATGGTATTTTTCACTACCATCTGGATCTATTACTAGTTGGGACATCTTCGAGGAACAATTCCTCATTAAGTTTGGTGATGATAGGTCTACTGCAACGTTGATTAGTGACCTGTCAAGCCTCAGGGCCCAATTGAAAGAACCTATCAAAGACTTCAACTCTCGTTTCAATAAACTATTAAACAAAATTCCTACCACTTCCAAGCCCAGTGAAGAAGTGCGAAGTGAATAGTAGATTATTGCATTACCATCAAATATAGCAATCTTCGCGGATAGGGATAATAAGACAAATTTGGCTGAAAACGTGAAAGAAGCAATAGCTGTAGAGAAACGGATTATAGCCTTGGAAAAGAAGACTGCGATCAAAGAATGAAAGTGTAAGAAGGTAACATTCAAAGAAGATCCCAATAAAAAGCAATCGAAATATCCTTTGATTTAGAAGGATTACAAAAAGTTTTGAAAACCATGTCTAATGAGATGGTTGACATAAAAAAACAAGTGGCAGAAACTTCTTCAAAGAATCCATACAAAGCTTTTAAAATAAATCCCTCGAATGATTCAATGTCCCCCAATGCTATTACAAATGCTGAATCTGAAGAAGACGAAGAGGAGATCGCTACTCAAGAGAAAACTAATGAAGAAGAAGTTGTAGAGTTACAAGGAATGTAGGATATCATCCTCCCACAAGAAGAGGATCAAGAAGCATTCATGGTTAGTACACAAAGTAGAAATCATCTTGATCCCCCCCAAACTACCCCTAAGCCAAAGAGCGCAAGCTTAGTAACGAAGGATAAAATCACACCCAAGAAGACAACATCTAAAGTGACTCAAACCAGCCCAGTCCAAACAGATTCCTCTACTCCATCTAACACGATGATCATTTCGGATGAAATGGAGTACAATATTATAGAAGGTATAAAAAATACTTGGCCCAACATCACTCTTTACGAATTGAGCAAGTTAAAACACTAGCAAAAGATAATTTTGAAAGAATTACATGCTATCCCAGTTGCACCTTTGCCTACCATTGTAATTTCTCAAGCTTCCCATGACATGGGAAGACCTCTGACTAATGTGATTAACAAGGTTGATCCAAATGATGTCGCAATAATTGGAGGTAGATCGGGATCCCATACTCCCCCCTTTCTTCTTACTTATGAAATTTTTACCGAAGTCAATATGTACAAAATTGAACGTTCAACCATAGAAGTCTGCTATGCGCATAGTCCATCTAGATCGATCACAAGTCGAGGTAATTGGCGAATTGAATCAGGTTACCATAAGGTTGTCATCCAACCCAAAGCTATGTCAAGTTATCGACATTTTAGTTACTGATATTCCAGAATTTTATTGCTTAATTCTTAGCAGGGATTGGTCAGAAAAACTCCATGGATACTTCGGATCTCATTGGTCGCACATGTGGCTGCCCTACAATGGTAAACCAAATCAAATAAAATTTGAACAAGAATGACATCAGAAATACATTGTAACAGAACTAGAGGGGGAAAATGAACCAGTAGCATATAACAACAACATTATTGGCAATTACTCAATAGATTCTTTCTTAGGAAATTTTAATGCTCATATTCGCCTTAGTTAGAATATTATGTTTTATCTCAAGTCGAAAATTTTTCTCAAACAGATAGTTCTAAATGTATTAATTTTTTAGATAGTCCTGTAAATAAATTTTCATTTTGGAAATTATTTTTTGATGGTTCTAAATCTAGCGAAGGAGCAGGAGTAGGATGCATGCTAGTTAGTCCAGAAGGAGATAAAACTATGTTAACTTGCAGACTCGAATTTGATTGCACCAACAATACAATGGAGTATGAAGCTTTAGTGCAAGGGTTGTACAAAGCAATCCGATTAAATGTCAAATACCTTCAAGTTTTCGGAGAGTCTGAAATTGTAGTCAGACAGGTATGTAATACTATACATTTCTTATCAAGTCACTTAAAACATTATCAATAGACTTTAGTTCAAGATCTAATTGAGCACTTTATAGCATTTAATATTTCATCAATTCCCAGACTCCAGAATGCAAGTGTAGACCTTTTAGCTAACGTAGATTCCAAACTTATCCCTTCAGAATATTTTAGTCCTGATAGATTTTCAATAGAATTAATCTTTAGACCTTCTATTCCTGATAACATCACAAATTGGAGAATTTTCAACAACGATCTTGACATCGTGAGTTTTCTCACATCTGAAGGATCCTATACCAATCAAATAATTGACAAAGACAAACATGACTGACAATTGCAATAGGATAGCACTAACAATGGTATACCTAAGTGAGTAGTCAAACTAGAAGACCTTTATGATTTGAAAGATCGGTTTAAAATATCTACTAATTTAAAACTCCAAAGTTAAACTTTGAACTACGAATTAGTAAATCTAGGAACTGATACCAAACCCCAAAACATCAATCTAGGCCTTGGCCTAACTCCCGAAGAAAAATTAGCATATATCCATCTTTTGAGACAATACAGAAATGGTTTTTCTTTGAACTATGAGAACTTAAAACATATGACACTTCTATCATCCAACATACTATTCCAATGATCGAAAATGCAAAACCAATCCAACAGAAGTTGAGAAAAATCCATCCCAATTTAGAAGATCAGATTAAATCCGAACTCAACAGGTTATTGAAAGTCAAAATAATCTTTCCCGTTCGACATTCCAAATGGGTCTCCAACATGGTCCCTGTTAGAAAGAAAAATGGAAATATTAGAATCTGTATTGACTTTCGAAACCTTAATAAAGCCTGCCAAAAGGATAATTTTCCTTTGCCTCCTATGGAACAAATTTTGCACGTAGTCACTGGTTCAGAATTAATCTCCTTTTTAGATGGATTTTCAGGATACAATCAAGTGTTGGTACATCCTGACGATCAATTAAAAACCACATTCAGAACCAAATGGGGTACCTACGCATATAAAAAAATGCTTTTTGGTCTGATTAATGCTGGTGCCACATTTCAGAGAGCCATAGACATTGCATACAAAGGTTTAGTTTATAATTCTGTGGTAATCTATTTGGATGATATAACTGTCTATTCCAAGAGATGAGGCAACCATCTCAGAGATTTAAAACAAATATTCCAACGTTGTTTAAGGTATGGAATTTCACTCAACCCTAAAAAGTCCTTTTTCGCATTAAGTGAAGGAAAACTTCTAGGATTCATAGCGTCAAAAACTGGAATTCACATTGACCCTGACAAAATCAAAGAGGTTTCCGAAATTTCCCTACCTCACAACAAAAAAGCTATGCAATCTTTCCTTGGTCAAATCAACTTTGTAAAGAGATTCGTTCCATATTTTTCAAGAATCGTGTCTCGCTTATGAACGATGATAAAAGAGAACTCAATCTTCAAATGGGGTCAAGATGAATATGAGGCATTCAATCTAATCAAACAAGAAATTGTCAATGCTCCATCTTTAGTGACTCCAATTTTTTTAGAGCCTTTTGTTTTATATACATTTGCATCTGACGGATCATAAGCAGTGATACTTACTCAGGCAAATCAAGAGAAGGAAAAAGCCCTGATTGCTTTCTTAAGTTCAAAATTATAGGGAGCCGAATTAAATTATTCAAATGTGGAGAAACATGCTTACGTTTTTTTCAAAGCAATCAAATATTTCAGACCCTTTTTGCTCAAAACCCGCACAAAAATCATTGTACCATTTCCAGCAATAAGAAATCTTTTAGTACAAAAAGAGGTGGGTGAGAAAAGAGCCAATTCGGTTACTGCCTTACAGGAATATGATGTAGAAATCAAAATAGCAAGCATTGTAAAAGGTCAATGCTTTTGCAAAATGCTGGCCGGAGCATCGGTGATATCTAAAATTCCATCTATAGACATACAAGTGTACGGTGTAAGCCTAAATGATAATGAGTAATTATATGCCGATATCATTTATTATCTGAAGAATGGGTATGCCCCCTCACAACTCGATAAATACTAAGAAAAGAGCTCTAAGATTGAAAGCCAAACAATATAGACTCTTGAATTATGTTATCTTTAGGATAAATTATGATTCTGTTCTACTTAAATGTCTTGAAGAATCTAAAGCTAAAAATGTTTTGCAGGAACTCCATGATAGGCTAGCAGGCGGACACTATGCTGGAGATGCTACTGCACATAAAATCTTACGAGCAGGATATTACTGGCCCACATTATTTAAAGACTCGCACAATTACTTGAGGAAATGTCAAATCTGCCAAACTGCTGCCAGGAGATAGAAGAAACCCTCCTTTCCATTACAGCCAATCAACATTGAGCAACCTTTTGATCAATGGGGATTGGACATAATAGGTGAGATTGTTCCTCGGCCTTCTAAGCAGCATAGATATATTCTTATAGCAACAGATTACTTTACTAAATGGGTAGAAGCAGTTCCACTCAAGACGGCTAATGCTGAACATATCATTGAATTCATAGACCAATTTATAATCACTAGGTTTAGATTGCCTTTCGCTTTAATGTTTGACAATGTGTCATACTTTTATGGAAATACAATGACTCAATTTGCACTTAAAAGAGGTTTCAAACTTAAATATTCTACCAATTATTACCCACTGGGAAACGGGTTAGCTAAATCTACAAATAAAAACCTAATCAAGATTATCAAACGAACAGTTGACAAAAATCATAAAAATTGGCATAAATCTTTAATATACGCTTTATCGGCAGATCGAATAATGCAAAAAGCCTCCATTGGCACTTCTCCGTTCAATTTAGTTTATGGAAAAGAAGTGGTTCTCCCAATGGATTTAGCAATCCCCTCTTTGTCTTTAGTTTAGTATATTGATGAAGTACCAACTTACTCCTTACAGCTGAGGCAAATGGAAATAATTAAGTTAGAAGAAAAACGAGAACAGGCTAAAAGAAATCATGCTCAACATCAAGCATTAGTAAAATCCTCTTTTGATTCAAACATGATGACCAGAAAAGATTTTTAGGTGGGAGATCTAGTTTTAAAATGGGACAAGGCTCATGAGGAAAAAGGAAAACATACTAAATTTCATCGAATGTGGCTTGGTCCTTTTCAAATTGTACAAGTCATAGGTTCGTCCACTTTTATGTTGCAGGATTTAGCAAGAAAAAGAGATTCTTTACCTGTTAATGGTCAGATCCTAAAAAAATATTTTCCCTAGAAGGTTAATCTTTTATTTTGTAGAGTAGATTTTTATTTTCATAAAACCAGTTGTGAATGGTTACATTAGGAATTTATGAAAAAGACACCAATTCTCTTTCAGGTTTTAATCTTTCGCTTGTATAAATAGCAAATCTTTTGGAAAATTGATCTTTATTGTAGAAAGATACAGTTAAAGACTCTAGCCTAGATATAATACTAGTGTCAACTTCATAAAATTTTATGAAAACAACCTTTAGTGAGAAATTGTTTTATATCAGTGTAATGAAAGGTATCAATAACAAAATAAAGATTCTCTGTAGAATAGCTCTTTCCAAAAACTCTACTATTATCGTCCAGAGCTGTCATAAGGAAACAATGACTTCCTCCCTACTAAGGAAATCACAACTTTCAGACGAACAATCCAAGGATACACTTAATCTTAAAGAATGAGAGGTCTCATCACGAGCGGGCTTATCATAATCACAGATATTATAACTTGCTGACTTTGCCAATACTGCATACCACAACAGGCCGATGACTCAAGATTGTTGCAATCAAAAGACAAGGGGTCTCATCACGAGCCAGCTTGTTCAGTAAGTTATAAACAAAGTGAATGACTGTGTCATAAATTGGCTATCAAACCAAGACATTGCTCTTTAAGAGTAAAAGAAAATCAAAAGCAATAAGTGTTGATATGGGTTCTTCTTTGAGAATTGTAGGTTTCTTTACGTAGGATTTAGGATCATTAATGGGTAACAGGTAACCCTGTCGAGGCTATGAACGCCTGCTGGCAACAGAGGCTTTACCTATGACAAATGAGCATATTTAAAACTAATTTACAGAGAAGCCTTTGTTTTATCTTTATAAAACCAAGTAATGACTAATTTAAATACAAGGACTAGCTTGAGGAAGTAAATAATCAGAGTTGAAAATAGTTGAAACAAAATATCATTGATAGGTTAGAACATAATGTATTTTATCTTTCTATAATAAAGTTTAATTTTCTGGAAAATTTTCTGTTTTGGAAGTATAGAAAATTCAAAAGAACAACAAAGATAACTAGTGCTTCCAAGTGAATTACTAATTGTTGTGGCCACCAACAACCCCCCTTTTTATTTAGTGTTGTGACTAATACTAAATAAATGGGGACCCTTAGCTAAAATTCAAAAAAATCAATTAGTGATTGTATTTCCTTTTCAATAAAACTTACCATTGTAAACTTAAGAAAATACATTTGAAAATATCTAAAAAACTTAAGTTTTGTGATGAGGGAAGACAAAATCACTCCTTAAAGGATATCGTATCGTAGAAAATATAACAGCATGCCTACTTACAAGCTAAACTCTAAAATCGTGAGAATGTAATGCAAAATTGCATAAGGATAAACATATATCACATCACAAGCCTTAGAAGCACACTTACAATAAAATAAACCACAGAAAACGCCGATATGCGATAGCGCATATCGCAAAATCGCGCCTCGCAAGAAACTGCTTAACAAAAAATATGCGATATTGCGATTATACGATATTGCGATTATGTGATATGGCGATTATGCGATGTTGCGACCATGAGACACTGTGAAATTGCGATAATGCGACAAAATGATCTTACAATAGGATGACAGAACGATCTTGCGATCTTGCAATTTACGATACAATGATCTGCGATATTGTAAAGTAAATCGCAAGATCGTCTCATCGCAAATTTTTCTGGTCCATTATTCAAGGAAAAGTGTTTCCATTAAACGAGACTGATTATGTGCTTTAATGCTCATTAATGAAGTAGTTGCCAGTTGTTAATGAAATCTACTTTTGAGTTTATCAAAGAGCCAGTTCACGTAAGGTGGCATATTTTTAAATGTCTTTAGCAGTCAAAGCATTCCCATTGTTATTTATTATCATTACTCTCACCTCACTTGTAAACTACAGGAACGAAGGACAAAAGGTTATACAAAGTAGTGTATAGGAAGCTACAGTGAAAATAGGTGAGGCTCTGATATCTAAAGACAGAGAAAAGGAACCCTTGCACAAAGACACAGCATGCAACAAAAACGTGGGTATTTTCACCTGGGAAGGCGTACATAATCTACTTGAGGAAATAAATCCTAAAGTAATGGGATTTATGGCTACTACAGGGTCATCAAGGTAATCTGAAGCATCAGTTGCACAGTTAGCTTGTTCATTCCAGCACCGGAGAGTGGCAATGCCCAAAATTCTCCACTGCACAAAAATGGTTAAAGGAATACTAGACAGCGTTGACATCAAAGACAGGCAGTTTAGGGCTCAAGGTAAAGAGCTCTCGGAATCATCGTTTTCACAAAATTTCAACTTTACATCCACTACAAGAAACCATACAAGAGGCGAAAATCACACTAAGGAAGCCCGGATTAAGAAACAAAGGCAGTTTCCGATGCGTGATTAGTGCCTAGTGCTAATCAAGCATCACTGGGTAAAACTTCTCGAAATGGAAAGCCTCCAATTGCTCAGTCTCCTGTAAGCCCAATACCGAAAAGATGGTTCCAGCTCTTGCTGATTCCATTTTTTGTAGCACATTTAAAGGCTGAAGTCAGCCAACTAACTCTTCTCAAGCAAATGTTGAATGCTTGTGACATTAAGGAGAAAATACAGAAATAGTTAGATTTAGATTTAATTTTAGAAATAGTTTTATTTTATTTTCCCTAGAAAAAGGATGGTCATTTAAACCGTATCTTAAATTTTTGTAAATAAGTTATTTTTTAGACATAGTTAGTAGTATTTAAACCCTTCTCATGCATTTAGAGAAGGGTCTAGAAATTTATCAAAAACTTGTCCTTAGAACATGCACTTTTGCACCCTCCGAGGAGGTTTTGGTGAATGAATGGTCCAGAAATTTATCAAAGACTTGTCTTCAAAACATGCACTTTTGCACCCTCCGAGGAGGTTTTCATGAATGAATGGAATAGGAATTATTTATTTTTACATCTGATATCTGCTACTGATGTTGCACTTCTGTACTCTTAGTTGATGTTGGATTGAGAAGAGATAAATCACTATCGCTTGAAGCTCATGAGTAGAACTAGTTATAAATGGTACTTTTATCTCTTAACTGTTTCTATTTCCTATGTTAATGTGATATTTAAATTCAGTTATTTACATGTTAATGCTTGAATGCCTGAGTTATAATTTAGCAATTTTGTACGGTGATAGTTATTTATTTATGCTTGATATATCAACAACTTATTATGCGATATGTTTTTCGCAACTGTTTCACCTAACTTTTTATGCGAAGTGGTGCATCTATATTGAATTCTTTTCTTATAACAATTGAATGATCTTTATTACCGATTGTTGTCTGAAATCATTTTAGATCGCATAACAGAAGAATCATACCCCGGGTTAGTATACATTTAAATGTTGTTGCTTTTTTAGAATACAATTGCATGTCATTAGATTAGAATTAGAAGTATATGACCTCAATTAGAATCTTACACACACACAAATTGGGAAATTGGTCCCATTATCCCCAGTTGGACCCGCTATACCAAACGGAAAAGGAGCTACCAACCAAGGTCCAGACTGGGCGGGTATCCCCCTTGTTGTTGACCTGATTTTCATGGCTTCAACACCTAGCAAGCTCAACAATTATAGTCTCATCATCAATCACCACAAACACCAGAAGTGTAGTGACTGTTGTCCATAATTCAATGTACACAGAACATTTAAGCTCTCCAAAATGAAGGACTTGAAAGTTGCATCTAGGGTTATATCCATGTGTGATACATCCACCATGGCCAATTTTGGAATACTAACCCAAAGCTGCAAATCCAATGTCCACTTGATGTTCTGAGAACTTGCCACAGAAAAAAACTAAAGAGACTTAGCATTTTCTAGCTTTGTCTCATCAACATTAATCCAATCAAAGGATCTAAGCTTTGAAATATTGTGATAATGCTTGAAACATGCCCCAACAGCAACCCCATTCACATCCCCCATCCCTAACATCCAGAGCTACTTAAGCCTTGGGAAATAGAGGGACACAACATCTTATCACATCACTTGCAATTTTTCGGTTTAAATCTAGCCCTAGTTGTAGCCTCTCGAACTACTAGAGGATGGTTTCTAGCATGGAAAGTGATGCATCCATGAGGTCACAACACATCTCTGCATTCATGGCATTCATCTCCTAGAGTTCCTATGCCTCCAGGTTTATGACCATGTTCCCAGCACTAGCTCCCTAGAAGCTTACACTTCGCAATTTGTTAGATGAAGTGGTACAGTCGATATGCATGACGAAGAGCCTAAAAACCCCTACAAATGGAGGTGAGGCTAGCTCTATCAAAACCCCTACAAAATTAGGTGAGGCTAACCCTATAAAAAGCTTTGCAATATGAGGTGAGGTTCAATCTGTCCCTGTAATTCAAGAGGGAAAACAATGGAAAAATTCTTTCGTTGGAAGAGTCGACCAATAAACCTCCCCCTCCTTATTTGACCTATTTGTAACAATTACCTATCTCTAACCCTCATTATGTTTACTTCCCTCTTCTTTTTCATAATTTTTCCGCTACTCTTTTAATGAATTGTCTTTATTTATAAGTTAATCAAATGAATTGTCTTAATTTCTAACTTACGACAATTAAAATAGTTTTAATTTTTAATTAAAATAATTAAAATAATAATCTAGGATTTTAAGACAAAATATTGGTTTAGCCTTAAAAAAAAATGTTTTAAAATACCCTTATCTATAGTGACATAATGCATGTGGTTGTTTAATCATTTAGTTTCTTTATCAATAGTTAAGGTAACCCTATTAATTTATTAGGATTACTAATAATTTTTTCTATTCATGAGGATTACGTTAAGATGTTTGTGCATAATTTGGGTGTAAGTCTAAAATAATCCAACATACAATGCTACCCTTGAGTTCTCTAATTCCAAATTTTTCATTTTTAGACATGGAAAATCCCAATTTTGCAATTTTTGCAATCAGAGGCACGGTTCAGGGACAACGTGTATCCATCTTGGTGGATAGTGTGCCAACCCAAAAATTTATTGATTCATAGTTGGTGGAGTGTAGAGGTATTCATAGATTGATATATATCCTGAATAACATGAGCGAGAAAGGATTCCCATGCTTCACCTCAATTGTCTTCTTGATTGTTGGTCCTATATGTTGAGGATATGGTTGATGTGACAAATGTTGAGGATATGCTTGATGGTCTGATATTGAAGTCAAAATCCTTCCTTAACCCTTTAGCCTAAGAGGTGTCTCCTCAAGTATCTCCAATAATATCCTATGAAGAGTCTTAACATTTAACTTGGAATTATGGCCCACCATGATCATCTAATAATTAATTGAAATAGCACTAGACCCCAATTTAGGGATTGGGTGGATCATATGGTGGGACTATGCTAGTGGGAACCGCAAATAAATGAATTGAAAACCCTTTGTTTTTCTACCTTGATGGCATTCATCTCCCAAATTTATTTTTGGATACACAAGTCCTAGAAAACATGACAAGTAAGATGAGAGGGAGTTGACAAGGACATTAAATTGTCCTAGAACATTGTAAAGTGCATCGACATGGATGAACATGGATTGGGAAGTAAGGTCATAAAGTAGAATAGAGTGTTAGAGAAATAGGGTGCACCAAAATATTTTTGGAGTGTCCGAAAGGGAAATATACAATTCTTGTCTCCTCTAAGATACAATATACATTTATTGTGGTGATAGTACCCACAAGATTCTTAGAACTAGTGGTATAGTGTTTGGTCATGAATGAATATGTGGCAAAGCAATCTAAAGGTTTCAACTCACTAGAATAAAATAGATCATGGAGTCAAACCAAAATTTCAAAGGACATGTCAAGGATCTCCATAAAATATAAGCCTGTTCTGCAAGGTCAAATAGAGAACTATCTATAAAATTAGATATGAAACCCAAAGATCACAAAATCCGAAGAAATTTGACTAATGCTAACCTTAAAACAAAATTTCTCCTTATTTCAAATATCACTAGGTAATAAGAAACATGTATAAGACCTCCAAACCATAATTTCATTATTATTAAAGGACAAGTATTGAAAGAAACAAAACCAAAATTTCATTCAATACATTAAATCAAAATGTGGTTATCGGTTACAATTTTATTTTATGTTATACAACAACAAAGGACTCCTGGAGTTCCAGGTTCCTCGAAATGTAGTTTCCCATGCAACAAATGGGTAAATGTAATTGATGAAAGTGATAAAGCTAAGCTCAAGCTAACTAGACGTTACGAGTTTCCAATAAGAGAAACCCCAGTTAGGGAAAGATGATTGCACTTGGAAATCTTGGGAGTCGAACCGTAAGTTGAATAGACATTGTCTCGTGGTTCCAAGAGGGAAATAAATCCCAACTTTCCCTCGAGAGGTGTCTTCGAAATCAAAGGAGAATATTTGGATTCATTGCCCGAGGTTATAATTTTCGTGAAAAAAAAAAGTGGCATACAAATCACTTGTAAGGAACCCATTGTTGTCTTAATGAGGTTGCACACCTACACAACCTTCTTCTTAGAATTATTTCTAGAAAATATATAGAAAATGAGAAAAACAAATATACTGTCAAACCTAAGTAAGGTTGCACGGTTACCTATGTGGATATTGAATCAACATCTCTAGCATGGGCAAGGAGCGAGCACCCTCAACCCGACCACAAACTTTAACAAAAGAAAACATTGAAATATTTGTCCTAAGTGGAAGGAAATCACCTGGGGCTTTAGCAAGAAAATTATAAGAATATCAAATGAAATTCCCCAATAGGTATGAGCGATGAAAATACCTACAGCCTGCTTGTAAATACATTAACAATGAACAATAGTGTGAAAGGAAAATTTGGAGTGTTGAACAATATATGAGAATAGGGAAACTTACAACGGAGTATTTTGGTGAAATTATAGCCTACATGATTATTTGCATAGTGGGGAAAGCCCTTGAGCACCGAAACCCTAACTTGATTTGCAGAGCTAAACCTCCATGTTGGAAAATGCACATTGGCTCGAGAGTTGTGTCGGTAGAGGAGGAGGGTAGTTCCTCTAACTACTACATCTTTTGTGAGCCATTGATTCCAAAGCAACTCATGGAAGCCCTTGATCGAGCATCACACTAGTCTCGAGGAACCCTGACAGCTGTATACACAAGGGGTTCAAGAGTATTTTTTATGTGGAGGGAAACTTGTGTACAAGATTTAATGTTATTAATAATCATTACAAGTGGGACTATGATCATAGAAATTACACCCAAAATAAATGTGAACTAGGCCTTTTACGAAAGATGAATATACGAGTAAAGGAGACACTATAAACCTTACAAAAGGAGAAACATAAATGATTAATTGAGATCACAAATAAATGTGATTTCTTAAAGGTAAGGTATGACATAAGGGTATATATAGATATATCCATGATGAAAAGAAGCAGTTAGGAGCAGCACGTGTGCCCTGATCGAGTCCTAGGATCGGCCCCAGCAGCGCAGCGATCTCGGCCTTGGCCCCAGCCATGGCCCCTCTGGATACATCCCAGGAGGATCCCCAGAAAGCCTTCTCAGATCTGGTAAAATCTCTCCCACCTATGCGTCCTAGACCTGCAATCTCGAAATTCGTCAAGAAACTTGATATTCTTCATAAAGTTTAGCTACCTCCAACTCTTCCTCGCATGGCAGTGCTATCCCTGGCTGAGAAAGGCCTCATTGGGCAATTCACTGGCCTATGGCCATCGCCAAGAACGGTGCAAAGATGGGTAGAACAAAACTGGTCGAACAAGATCCCGGGGAAAATATCAATAAGATTATGCGGAAAAGGATACTACACATTCCATTTTGAATCTAAAGCAGACAAGGATTTGATCTTCAGAAACGGACCATATTTCATGGATTCCAGGGGCCTCTCTCTCAACAAATGGACCACTGATTTCGATCTAGAACTGGACATCCCCAGTGCCATTCCAGTTTGAGTTCGTCTCCCCCATCTCCTGCTTCACTGCTGGGGAGATGAATCAGTTCGGGCAATAGGAAATGCGGTTGGCAAATACATTGATAGAAGTGAGCCCAAGGACAACATGCAAGCCTATGCAAGGATCTGTGTCAAGGTGGATCTAGGAAGAGGACTGCCTAAAGCAATAAAGCTAAAAGTGGACGACTGGAGCCATATTCAGCAGCTGGAGTATGAGCAGATACCATTCAAATGTAAGGTATGTCATGAATACGCACATTTTGCTAACAGATGCACTAAAATTGTTAATGTTGAGAATGAATAGCAATATGTGCACTAGGAGCCTGTTAAAAAGAAGAAATCTACCCCCCCCAAGCCCTCTATGGACTTTGACATCCCTAGATCTTCTATCCAGCGCCCCACCCCTCCTCTCCTCCTTTCCCCTCTGGCCTCTCTCAAGATCCACCCCTCCCCTCTTCCTCCAATCCCTTTCTAATCCTTTCCACTGATGATTCTGCCCCGATAACCCCACCTTAGAGCCTTTAGATTCCCATTTACCTCTGATCACCTCTTCTCAACCCTCCCTTGAGCCCCCCTCTTCAATGATCACCAGGAGCTCTTCAAAAGAACATGGAGCATTAAGTGATACATACAAGAAGCCGGGACCTGGCAGGAAATCCACCAAGCAACACAGAGATGAGAATGCCCAGAAGGACATAGCTATGGGTACACAAACTCCAATAGAATCCTTTATCATTAGGCACCAAGAGAAAGAGACAACTGGCAAAGATCAAGAGAGGCAAGCACCTCTCCACATGCCCAATGCATCATGATGAAAATACTCTCATGGAACAGTAGGGGTTTAGGGCACCCCTCAAAAATAGCAGCCCTCAGAGATTTACTCCACAGTGAGAAACCTGAAATAATGCTGATACAGGAAACAAAACGAAGTCAGCAAGAAATGAAAAAAATTATAGATCAGCAGAAGCAATACTCAGGAAGTATTAGTGACTCTAGAGGAGACTCTGGAGGGATAGTCACTATTTGGGACAACAGTAAATGGACCTACAACTACGCAAATATCCACCAGAACTGGATCAGAACTATTCTTGAAAGCAGAACAGGTGACAAAAATGTAGTCATTTATAATGTTTATGTTCCCAATCATTACAGAGAGAAGGAAATTTGCTTGGAAAATTTGAAGACAAGCATTGAAGGAGAAAGAAATATAAATCTTATAGTCGTCGGAGACTTTAATCTGATCTTGCATGCCAACGAAAAAAGGGGAGGAAATTTTGCTCATGATCCTTATAGAGGCCACCTGGTAGCCATCATTCAGGATAATGAATTAGTGGATATCATTCCTAAAAACCGCAGATACACCTGGAGCAATTGAAGGATTGGTAGTGGCAACATAATGGAACAACTTGACAAATTCCTTATCAATATATAGTTCCTCTCAACCTTCTCTGTTGGTTACACCAATATCCTCAACACCTATACCTCTGACCACTACCCCATCATTTTAAATTTAGAAACCCACCACCCTCTTGGTCCGATTCCTTTTAAATACAACCCTCTTTGGAATTGGAATCCTATAGCCAGAGCAATTGTTGAGAAAGCCTGGAGCCACCATGTGGAAGGTTCACCATGTTTTATATGGGAAACCAAATTAGAAAGAATCAAGAAGGCACTTAAAGACTGGGCCAAAGAAAGCTATCAGGAACTAGAGGAGATTAAAAAGAGAGTTAAAAAAGAACTAGAAGAGGTGCAGGTAAGGATAGAAGAGCAAGGTTTATCACATCAAAACAAAGAGCAGGATAACGCTTTGCACGCACAACTAACCCACATTAATAGGGAGGAAGAAACGAAATGGAGAATAAAATCCAAGCAATTAAGGCTGCAAGGGGGAGATAAAAATACAACCTATTTTGATAAACAGGCCACTACTCGAAAGCTCAGAAATAATGTAAATACAATCATGGACAGCGAAGGAAATAGACACAACACTCAAGAGGCCATAAAGCAAGAAACCTATAAGCATTACAGAGACCTCCTAACTGAAGTCAAAGGGGTAGAAGATTACTCTGACTTGCTCTAGTACCTGCCCAAGGGCGTCACTAAAGAGATGAATGACATTTTAAACAAAGAAATCGACGAAGAGGAAATTAAAAGATCAATCTGGAATCTGCACCCAGACAAGGCTCCTGGGCCTGATGGATTCCCCATCTGCTTCTACAGGGAGTTTTGGAAAGATGATTCGATGGGCGGAAAGAAAATGGAAACTTGGAGGATACACTAATTCCACCTTCCTAGCTCTCATACCTAAGGAGAATAGGCCCACTTCCTTCTCCACGTTTCGGCCCATATCCCTCTGCAACTCCTCTTACAAAATTCTTACCAAAATCTTAGCTACGAGACTCAAGCCCCTCCTCCCCTCCTTGATATTTGAAAATCAAGGAGGTTTTCTGCCCAACAGACACATCCATGACTCCATCCTTATCGTCCAAGAAGCCATCCACTCGATCCTATCCAGGAAAGAGAAAGGATTTGTGTTAAAGCTTGACTTAGCAAACGCCTTCAATAGAGTAAGGCACTCCTTCTTAATCGTTGTTTTAAAAAAGATGGGCTTCGAAACTCCCTTCATTAATATTATTGTTGCCTATATTTATGGACCATGGATCTCCCCCCAGGTCAATGGTAGGCCTGGTGAATATTTCCAATCCTCCCGGGGCCTCAGACAGGGCTACCCTCTCTCCCCCTATCTCTTCATTCTCATGGCAGAATCCTTCAGCCAAGTCTTGGATCACAATAGAAGAGTGGGACTTATAACAGGTATCAAATTTGGAAATGGAGTCAAAATATTAACCATTCACATTTTGCAGATGACACATTATTAATTGGGGGAGCCGCCACCACAATTGAAAGACGGTTTAAGAATCTGCTAGATCAATATATGGGGTATTCTGGAGGTGTAGTAAACCATCACAAAAGTTGTGTTTATGGATGGAATATATCAAACCAAACTGCCCATGTCATTGCAAACATATTTGGTGTCTCATGCAACTTGGAATGGAACCACTTTTCCTACTTGGGCATGCCAGTGAGTTTGGGCCCTCTGAAGGCAGAAACTTGGAATGGGATCATTGACAAAGTAAAAAGAAAAGTGTAACAATGGGGAACAATGTGGCTCAACCCTACAGGCAGGCTCATTCTTCTAAAATCAAGTATCACTTCCCTTCCTCTATATCGCTTCTTTCTATATCAGGCTCCTGCCATTTTTCATCATAAATTGGAAATCGCTCTTCGCCACTTTCTTTGGAAAGGGGGAAAGAATGACAAAAGCAGGTTCAATCTAGTTAGCTGGAAGCATGTCATCTAATCCCAAGACAAAGGAGGACCTGGTATCAAATCTCCAAAAATCTTAAATTTAGCCTTTGGTGTGAAAATGGTATGGAGGTTAATAACAGGACCCACAGCATGGTGGAAAAAGGTGCTGGAGATAAAATACCTAAACTTCTCCAGGCAACAACTCCTTGATTCCAATATTCCCAATAGAGACTCCACTAAAATCTGGAGGCTATGCAAGAAAGCATTTCCTATTATCATATAAAATACTTTGAAAGTTCCAGGTGGGGGAACCAGCATCAATTTTGGAATAGATAAAATCATGGGGAAACAACCCTTAAACATGCACCAAGAGGCTACTCCAGTTATCAATTATTTCAATAATAGAGGCATTCACATCTTAGACCAAATCTCCGGCTGGGACCCTTGTACCCACGCTTGGACTGGTTGGTCCTTTCCAGAGATCCCTACAACTTTAGAACCCAATCTCAACTACCTGAAGATGCACCTTCATAGTAAAGCTCCTACTAAAAAAGAGGAAATGGATGGCTTTCACTGGGATCCAACAGGATCAAACTATACAGTAAAATCAGGTCATCAACACATCTGCAACAGCACCTTCCAGATGACTTCGTGGAACCATTGGAAAATTGCTTGGTGTACAAAAGCTCTCCTAAAAATCAAATTTTTCATATGGCTTTTGCTGAAAGGAAAAATTCTAACAGCAGATAACCTAAAAAGAAGAGTTATCAATGGTCCTTCCAGATGCCCCAATTGTTGCAAGGTTGAAGAAACAACGCACCATTTATTTATAGAGTGTCCCTTTGCTGTCGAATGCTGGAGAAAGACGTCCTCTATCGGCAACCTAACTTGGGAACCTCAGCATAGCATAGCTGAGATTATTTACACATGGAAAAAATGTTGTCCCTGGAAAGAAAAAAGGAGTAGCTTGGTGAAGAGAGTATGGATACTCTCCCTCACACTCTGCTATGGCAAATTTGGTTAGCGAGAAACAAAAAAATCTTCGAAGATAAGAGCCCCAATGCACGAACAACTTGCAATAAAGCTAAAAGCCTTGCTCTGGAAGCGATTGCAATCAACACCACTGGGAAAATTGAAGCAACAAACTACAGTGTGGAGGAACGAAACCTAATAAGTTATATTTTGGAAGGACATCATAATGTTCAGGGAAGTAATAAGAGGGAGGTACAGAACAATGTAGAGGCTAGATCTTGAAGAATCAGACTAAAAGATCAAGAATTTAACAACTGGATACAAAGTAATAACTGTTTCTCTCTTTTTTCGATGGGGCTTCAAAATCAAACCCGGGCATAGCTGGAGCAAGGGGTCTGATTTTCAATGCTAAAGGGGAGTGCATTCTTCATTATGAGTGGAGTTTAGGTAAGGCTTCGAACAACAGAGCTGAAGCCCTAGCTCTGTTTCAGGGACTAACCCAATTAAGCAAACTGGGAATAAAAAAAGTTATGGTATTTAGGGACTCTTCAATTGTAATTTGCTTAATGGTTCATCAGTAGAACTTCCCAAACACTCTGCTTCAGCAAGTCAATCTTCGCAACTGAATTCTTCACCAGACAATGGAAGACATTCAATACTTTCATGTTCTCTGAAGCCTTAACAAGAAGGCGAACGAAAGAGCTAATAGCGCGTGTGGAAGACCAACAGGCACCTTAAAATGCAACTCCACAGAAGTTTTTTAGCCTGTACCGTGATTCCTCATAAAGCCAACAGCGCCAAGCCCAAAAATCCTGACAGGGCTGATATAAAATGTGACCCTCAGGCTGATCGAGGGATTCCTCTCTGTAGAAAAATATTTCAACATCATGAAATATACAATTCAATCTACAATAGCGATAAACTCAGCAAAACCGCCCGCAAATCTACCAAAAGATCTGACTCAAGGACCCTTCAGCATTCTCAGCAGGTTCGTCAGTAACCCGTGAACCGTTAGCTCCTCTCTAGTCTTATCTTCACTCAGCATATATGTTTATTAATCCCATGTTCCTCCCTCATTTGCGTGTATCTCTCCCTCCCTTGTTGCTTGATCTCCACCTCCCTTCACCTTCGTTCACAAGTGCTCCCTCACAGGCGTCGTGTAGCCCGCTTCAGGGGCATCTTTCACCCTCTCTGTGCCTTTCTTTTCTCCCCTCAATGCTCTCTCTCAAGCGTCCAGCCCTCCATCCCATGTTTCCTGAATTTTGCCTCTGTTCGCCACTATTTTCATGCGCCTTTTCTCTGGCATTTTTGTGTTCTGCTCAAGAAGCATTTTCTGCCCCTTTCACGCCTATCCGATCCTCAGGATAATCTCCCCTTCAAGTGTCCCATACCTTGTAATCTTTGCGCACTCAAGTGATCTCAGGCCCTCCAAATCTCTGTGGAGACTTCAGCCCTTCCTGCTGTCCACGTAGTGTGCCTTCCCCTTACCATTAGTTTCCTCTGCTTTTCATCCCAATCTCTTCTAAATGCTCTCATGCCTTGCAGCGAAGATTGTCTGCACTGTGCAGACTTGCAAGCAGAACTAGAAGAAGTCAGGGCTCAGCAACGCATCCTGGACAATCAGCAGAGGATCTTGGAGACGAGGCTCGAAGATCAAAACCGCATATTGAATGAGAAATACAGAGCTGAAATAGACCTCTTTCTGCACAGGGTTGCCTCTCTCCACGAATAGTTCAGTCAACTATCAAACTGATGCAGCCATGCGGAAGAATCGATCTACATCCTGCAATATATGATGGAAAAGAAAAATAACGTAGCCACCAGCTCTTCAAGTGCCAAACAGGATGGAGTGGACCAACAACCGGAGGAATCCACCACAAGGAAAATCAGCCATATTGTCATAGATTAAAATGTTTTGCAAATGTCAATTTTGGATGTCTCAATATGTAAGAATCTATAGTAGCTCAAGTAATGATAGAAGCAGAACTAGTAGAAAAAGGATCAAGGAGAAATCTTCATTTTGTAACTCTCTTGATCCAAGCTTTCACCGACACCTAATGTACCTCAAGAGCCTGGACTCCCCTTCTTTTTTCAGCCACTAATATAGCAACCGACCTTCTTAAAAAAAGAAAAAAGGTATGACATAAGGGTGCTTACTAAAGTAATAACATAATTGGAAAAAAAAAAACTTAAGTTTATGTTACATAAACATAACATAAACTCAATTAAAAATTACTACAAACTAAAAAAGAATTAGTAATAAAAATAATAAATAGATTAATTCCATTTGTAGTTTTGTGTTTATTAATAAATTGCAATTTTAAAAAAAATCCTAAAATATAAATCATTATTAAATAAATTTAAATAATAATGATTATATTTAAAATTATAAGAACCAATTAATTTACTTAATAAATGTATGATTTAATGGGTGTTGTGCTTATTATTTGGGGTCATTTTCACTAATAGTTCTTTTAGGGGATCTTATTAATATCTTCACTTACGAAATGGTATGCTTATATTTTTAGCACAAGACAAATTAGGTAAAGTGATGATGACATTGATTTTCATCATCTATAGTTCATTAATATATCACAAAAAAGGCTCTTTGGATGTCCACCCACTTCTCTAATGATTTTGCATAGAAAAGCATAAAATATTGACAATTCGTTGTCATAATATATCTAAAGGATCTAATATACATGTAAATATGCAAGCCGTTTTTAAATACCTAATTATATGGAAGATCATGTTTACCTTCAGGCCTAAGATATTTATTGAATAAAACATTGATATGGAGGGCCATGACTATGGACTACTTCCATTTGGTACAGGATATAATATCTAAACTAGTGCAAAATTGGGTGTTAATTTAATTTAGTCTATATTGTGATACATGCTTCACTATATCATAAGAGAAACTCCTAAGAAAATGAGTGTATAAGGTAGAGATATCACACAAAGTCCAAGGTTTGTTAATTTCATGGTCTCTCATTTGGATGCCATTTCCATTCCTCAATTGCATACTTGTATTAATAAATGATACCCACTAAATTAATGTGATAATGTATTTGGAATTTCTTTGCAAAAAAAATAACTTCTTGTTTTCCTTTTTCTGTACTGAAAGTAGATTTCTTTCTCTCGACTTAACCCAAAAAAAAATGTATAATTTCAATGAAAATATGATAATAACCAACCTCAAATTAGTTTTTTTCTCTTTATATGGTGTCACTTGTGTAATTTGAATTGATATATTAAATTTATTGAAGTGCCTTTGCTAATCCTTATAGGTAAAATTAGTGGACTACAATTCCAATATAAATAAATATCATTCCACTTTGAAGATTTTTATATTTAGAAGTCATTAATAAATTTTAGTGCTTGATATGTTTCTTTAAGAAAGGAGCCTATTGGACTAAATGGAAAAACAAAATTCGTTGAGGTATAAAACAATTCCCATGCACACCATATAAATAAGCTACTTCAACAATATTTGTCCTCGTGCCATTAACAAAATTTTCCCTTGTTAACTAATTGATATTGCGATTGTTAAGTTATTAGATAAATTGGACTATATCAACTGTAGAATTTCCCACTGCAAATCAACACATTATCCAATATACTAAAACACAATACAAGATCTACTTCTACAACACTTTGCGGAAGCTTAATCGAATTGAGCAAGATCAAGAGAACACATATAATTGAGAATGAGAAATCAATCACACATAACACAGAAGAAATAACTCAGGGAAAGCCTCGGCCTAAAACCCCAATCTATGTATTACATACAAGTGGAAATCTTCTTCAAGTTACAAAAAGAGTCAACTCTCAAGCTGTCCTGCTCCCTCTGCAATCAAACAATATAGCTCACAGACTGAATAGACAGTATATGTCCTCCTCAAGCCCTCCAAGCCTCATATTTCCTTGCATAGTTTTTCCTGGGGCCAGTGCTTCCACTTGTGTGGATTCCCACCTCACATAGCTCACTTGGCTCAGAAATAACTACACAAACCTAAAGGAGATAAATCCTTCTGCATGGATGAGATTGCTTTATAGGAAAAATTCATCCAACTAATAGTACATTCGCCCTCATCTAATATGAACTAGGTCTCTAACTAAACTGACATGCATGACTTATTTATGAGAGAATATTCAGTTATCTGAAGTGCAGCAATTACATGTATGCAAGCATTAACTAACTGAACTCACAATTATTTCAACAAATTGTTTGAATTAATCTAACTAGACTTGACTCATTTAACTGAGCCAACTAATTACAACTCAATATTACAACTGATCCTTATATCTTTAACTGATGGATAAATTCCTCAATTAATGGAGAAACTGTTGCATGTCCCCACATAGACTTCATGTTTATTTTTCCTTAACTAATTAACTCAAGATGAATTAATTAATTATTTTCCAAATAGCTACTAAGATCAAATTCGAATTTTACTTCTCAATTTCAGTTCAAGGACTAACTAAAATTGGAATCTATCCCGAAATTTTATTTATAGCAATGTTATTTTTAGCACTTCCATTTTTCATTCCTTGTTGCTATGTCCAACACTGGTACCCAAACTGCTATTTATAGCAGTGCTATTTTTAGCACTTCTATTTTTAGCATTTCTTGTTTCCGTTTTCAACATCAACAACTAATTATACATGTTTTTTATTTCAATGTCTTTAATAATAAAGTGTCAAAGGTTTAGTTAAGAGCTAGTAGTAGTAAGGATTAGTTCAATTGGTAAATTCTCTTGCAAAAGAGTTCATAGAGCTCTCGATATAAAATCTTATTAATTCCCTTATGCTTCCTAGTTGGTATTTTAGTTTCCTGTTACTATTGTGTTCCAATTGAAGACCAAGAAGGAAACTATTTTTTTATTACACAAAGCACAGATGACAGAGGTGCAATGTGTTTACAATTATAATTTTTTTTAACATTGACCTTAGAATTACTAGAACAATTTCGATGAAATTTTTTTCTTTAACATCCAATGATGGAAGTTTGAGCTGTAGTTGTTTCATTTCCATACATGGTTGTGAAGGACGGAATAAAGTCATGGTCTAAGAAGCTTGGTCAAATTTTTGGTGGAAGATATAGTAAGTAATTATCCTGATATCCAAACTAGTAGATAACTAAAATGGGGTTACCTACGAGGTGGACTCCCTTCCATCCATGAGGCCTATATCTTGGAACTGTGATTCAGAGAATTTCTAAATTATTTCATTTTGAGTAGCATCTATCAAAGAAATCCATCACTGAAAATTTCCATCTTCCTATGGCCCCTAGTTAAATGGAAAACCTTAACTTGGACTAACATTCAGAAATGAAATCATAGGGACATCTCTTGCTATTATTTGTGCCTTCATGAAGCTGAAATGTGGAGCACTTATGCAAGATTTCTCGCTATTCCAATCATCTATTGAGAAATATAAAAGCTAGCATGAAGAGATAAAATCGTGATATATCTAGTCTCCCTTTCATTATTAACAATCAGAGGGCTCGTCGTTTTAACAATCCTAACATGAGCCTCATTTGCAATACCCTTCTCAGTGCCCTCTTGCAGATATTTGGAAAGAGAGGAATTATCGCATATTTAGTAATCTCTCCCTCCAAAACTTTCATTGTATCATATCTCAAAACAATGTAAAGGAATCAATTGTCATGCATAACTCAATACAAAAAGACTAGCATGCCTTATGTGAGGAGGTCTTGCTACTTCATAGTTAGTTATCTATTCTAGCAATTATTATTTCCCCCTTCTCTTCTCTGCTACAATTTCCATTCCCTCCTCTTGGATCCATCCTCCCCTTAATTTTCTAAAGCTCATTTTATACGGTGCTTGAGAAGGTAACCCAAGAAAGGTGGGATATGGGTGTATCTTCATGGATAATTTGGGATCTAATATCTACATTATTTTGTGGGAATATAATAGTAATAACATAGTAAAATTGAAAGCGTTGCAAGATGTAATACTGATTTCCTAGACTCAAGGCCAGACCAAACTTATGGGATGGGAGATTCTCAAATTGTTATAAACATAATCAAATGAATCATAGAATGCATCTAAACTAGAATAATGTCTTGTAGTTTGATACATGAAATCCTACTCATATGAGTAGCATTTCTCCTTCCTTCCATTTTGATGATCATCCCAACCCACATCAGAAGAACTGGAAATAACATTACAAATAAATTAGATAATCATGTAAGTGTATCATGATATTTGTAAATATTATCCTCATGGAAGCCCTTTGAGGACTATTCCCTCAAATAATAATGTTCGACTATATCTAAAAAATAAAAATTTCCCTTACCAATCTGTTTTTATCTTATTCTTTCATAACATTTGTTTGTAATTCTTACCCTGTCATTACCCTACATAGTGCAATTTTTAGGTTTGTGCTTTTATATCAACAAGAGGAAACATATCCTCTTATCTTTTAAAAAGGTTGACATTATATGTTAGATCTACCTTTCCCAATGACATATAAGCCTATATCACTAGGTCATAATATGTACTTCATGTTTTCACGAAACATAAAATGTTTGCTCCATAAAGAGAAAACTTAGCAAGCAGATTTTATGCCATGTAAATCTTTGCCAGTTCTTAAAATGGGTTGATAATGTCCTAAATTCCAAATCATTAGTATCATTATGGTCTCTATCCCTATTAATAGCCTTCCATTTCTAATTACTACCCATTTTCCTTCATTTATGACTTCATTTGCTATTTGAACTTAATCTGTGTCTTATGGGCATAAGAAACATTTTTGAGAGATCATATTTGGTTTTAAGTATATTGAAAAATTATGTACTTGAATTAATGCAATGACCAATACCCTTCAAATGAGAGTGTTTCTTCCCTGTATAAAGTTGATTCCTCCAAATATTCCACTCTAAAATATGGTTGCAAAATAATATATTTATACAACCACATACAGACCTTCCTCTTAGATTGTATCTAACAACATATGAAAAATTTGTTTTACCTAGAACATATAAGTAAAAGGGCTACTCACATTTCTTAGAATTACATAATATGTCATTGTCAAAATCCTCCACCTCCTCAAGTTAAAAAGTAATATTAGGGGAAGGAAAAGTTACTTTGAATCCTAACACACCAATAAGATTAGGATCGACGGGAAAGCTTAGAAATCTTTGATTGCATAAAGGAGAAACCATTCCACATTACTCTTTGGGTTCACTTAGTGTCGAGATGAGCTTGGAGGAGTTGGAGAAAATATTCCCTCTCCAGAACTAATGATCTTAGCCCTACTAGGGCTTCTAAAATCATGGCACAACTATTGGGACTCTGTAAATGGAAGGGAAAAATTACCAAATTGGAAGAGACTTTGATCTAATTTAGTGCAGGAAGAAATTTAATGGAACAATAGAGATGGAGTAACATCCAAATCTCAGGAGGAAGAAAATTTTGTCTTGGTTGGAAAGGGAAATAAGGGAAAGGGAAAGAAGCCCCAAAGAAAACAATAGACTAGCCACACCAATGGCAAGAAGAAGAACTTGAGCAAGATAAAATGTTTCCATTTCCATGAATTCGAATTAGAATTCACCCTAATTGCATGTATGGAAAACACTATAATGGGGATTGTGTAGTATCTATAGTCAGATTCCTCATTCCATATGACATGACGTAAATAATTCTTTAGTAGCCCGGAGGAGAAGCGCCTCCAGATGCACATAAAAATTGAGGATGATGGGTGGTACAGTACCACAGGAATTGGTACTCTAACCTTTAAGAGGGATCAGACTCCCATCTTCATTTGAAAGATGTCATGTATGTACTTGGATGAAGAATAACTTGATCTCTATAGTTGTATTGGAGGATCATGGCTATGATGTTTTTTTTAGTAAGGGGAAATCCTTTCTGAGACATGTAGCTACCAGGCAAGTGAAACAAATTGGATTTTATGTGAACAACCTATACAAACTTAAGGTGGAAGCTTACGTTGCACTAAGTAGAAAGGTAGGAGAAGTGTATAGTTGGGATGTTGGAGAACTTTGGCATAGACACATGGGAGACTTACACCATAGGGCCTTAAAACTCATGCAATACATTATGACCTCTCTCCCAAAATGCACCCTTGACCAATATGATGTTTGCAAGGGATGCACATTGGGGAAGTATGTCAAATCCACCTTCTAGGGTCAAGATAACATAATTGGAGTAATACTGGAGTGAGTCCACCCTAATGTATGTGGACTGTTTTCTATAACCTCTACAACAAAACGCAAACATTATGTTATTTTTGTTGATGATTTTTCAAGAAAATGTTGGATCTTCTTCATGTGGAAGAAGGATGAAGTTTTCTCAAAATTTGTTGAATTCAAAGCATTGGTTTAAAAGGATACTAGTCAAAAATTGAAAGCCTTGAGAAGTGATAATGGAGGAGAATATGTATCTAGCATCTTTAAGTATTTTTGTGTCAAATATGGTATTAAAAGAGAATTTATACCACGCCATAACCTACAACAAAATGGGGTAGTTTAAACAAAGAAAAAATACTAGCAGGAGAAGAAAGAGCCATGTTGTGTGATCGAGTGCTGCCATTACACCTATGGGCATAACCATGCAACAACACAATCTATTTGTAGAACCAGAGTCCTCTTAAAATACTTGGCATGATCACACCCAAAGATTTCTATGGGAGGAAGCCAGTTGTATCTCATTTCAAAATTTTTTGAGGTATTGTGTATTGCCATGTCTCTAAGGATAGCAAGAAGAACTTGAGCATACAACTAAGATGGGAGTCCTTGTAGGATACATAGAGACACCACATAAATATAGGGTGTATTTTTCATCACCCAACATGATAGTACTGACGAGAGATGTCAAATTTGATGAGGAGAAGGCTATGAGATGCTCTCTAGAGTGAGAGTTGGGTATCCCATCATATGAGGAGCTTGTAGTTCCTAAGGAGGAGCCTCATGCAAAGATTTAGGAGGTTTTGGAGCAGCCATATGCAAAGCAAGAGGCCTAGTGGAGGCACCCACAAAACCAAAATATTCCTTTAAGGAGACAAAGAGAACCAAAGAAGCTAACAAATTTGTACAAGATGCATGGGAGCATGTGGGAGCTCCCTCATCTTAGCACAGGACTAGGATGTCACCAGATAGGTACATTGGGTATATGGATCTCATTACAAAGGTCATTGAGTTAGAGCCTTCTTTATTTGAGGAAGAAATTTCTTAACCAATGTGAGTTGATGCCGTGGTGGATGAGAATGAACCCATGATGAAGAAAATTGTATGGGAGGTGGTGTTGAGGCTAGAGAACAAGTCAATAGTTGGTTCCATATATATCTACAAAGTGAAGCATGCAACTCATGGGAGCATTGAGAAGTACAAGGCTAGATTTGTGGCCAAAGGCTTCTTTGAGGTAGAGGGAGTGGACTATGAGAAAACATTTCCACCAATGGCAAGACATTCCCTTATCATAACCATTCTAGCATTAGCTACACATATGGGATGGAAGATCCACTAGATGGATGTGAATACCACCTTTCTCAATGGTGTTATTGAGAAAGAAATTTACATAGAACAGCCATAGGGATTTGAGACATATGACTGCGAGATATGTGTGGACTCAAAAGAGCCCTATATGGTGTCAAACAAGCACCCTGAGCATGGTACACTCAAATTTATACATATATCAGTTGATTGGGATTCACCAAAAGTGAAGCAACCGCCAACCTCTATCACATTGTGATAAATGTCAAGTTGCTTATCTTGGTATTGTATGTTGATGACTTGATACTTAGAGGAGATGAGTAGTGATTCAGAGATGAAGGACATGGGATTGATAGATTACTTCCTTGGGCTGGAAGTATCGCAGGGTTATGGTGAGATGTTTGTGAGTCAAGGCAAGTACGCCTCCAAATACTTTATACATTTTACATGGAGAACTACAAGCCTATGGACACACCTCTAGGTACAAACTAGAGGAAGGAGAGTGCTTCTTTAGGAGAGGTAGTAGATGCTACCATCTACAAACAGCTTGTGGGATCCATGATATATCTGGTGAACACAAGGCCTCACATATGTTATGCAACTAATTAGTTGAGTCAAGTCATGTTTAAGCCCACCAAGCTTTATTGGAAGGTGACAAGTCATGTGTTGAGGTGCCTAAGAGGTACAACTAAGAATGGGGTATGGTAGAGGAGGACAAAGGGAGTGAAGCTCTAAGGTTTCACTGATGCAGATTAGGCAGGGAGTCCATCGGACAAGAAAATTACTTCGGGTGCTATCTTCAGCATTGGGTCTGCAACTATTTCCTAGTGTAGTAGGAAACATAGGTATGTGGCACTCAACTCAACAAAGGTTGAACACATGGCTACAAGTCAAGAAGCATGTGAGGCCACATGGATGAGGAAAATACTTGTGGGTATTTTGAGTCAACAGATGGATTTGACAATGATTTATTGTGATAATCAAAATCGTATCAAACTCTTTGAGAATCCAGTTTTTCATGATAGGTCCAAGCACATTGATATCTAGTACCATCACTTATGTAATTGTGTGCAGATGATAATTATGATGTTAGAATACATTCCAAGTGAGAAGCATGATGCAGATATATTGAAATAGGCATTGTCAAGAGGCAAATTCAAATTCCACAGGTGCAGGATATGGATGGTTCAAAATCCCTTTCTTGCTAAGAGGGAGTGTTAGAAAATGTAGCAAGAAAGGCTAAAATTGACTTGTTCCTTAGTCAAATTTAGTAATTCAATTTTATAAATCAAAATTATACCTTGGATGGAAGTTAACTTGTGTGACATGGCCTTGTCTACTTGTTTACTCAATAAATTCTATTTATTCGCTAGAAGTAGAGATGTGCATACAATGTTGCTAAAATTTAGCAATCTAATTTAGTTATTTTCAGTTTGACTCAGTTAACTAAGCTTAAGAAACTAGTTGAGTCCATTGAGGGTCAGTTGAATAGTAGAATTGTTGTTAACTCAATGATTTCTTGGTTAAACTAGTCAATCAACGAAAAATAACCTAGAGATGCATGGAATTTGAATTTCCAAACTAAAGTGGAGGAAACGGCACATTGTAATTATTTAAATTTGTACACTAGTTGAGTGTATGTGCTAGTCATTGAGGTAGGCGATCAATTCCTTGGGACTTTCATAAGGGAATAGTGAATTCCCCTATTATTTAGGAGCTAATTTCCTCAGGAATCATGCAAGGAAATAAGAGAAATATGGGGCCTTTAATTGACTAAGGGTTGGCCAGAGAAGGACAATCAATATGATAACATGTTTATAGTGCAAGCTGCGCTTTAGGATTGAAGCAAGACATTGTAATAGTTTCTCATCCTCATATGATTAACGAAAAGTAGTGGAAGGGTTTTTCCCTATTGGGTTTCCCTATAAATAATTTTTCTCTTGTGTTTTTTTTTATGGTCCATGTCATTGCATGTGTTTCTAAATTGTGATTTCCATTTTGCAAAATAGTAGAGGAAATTAGTAATCTCTTGTTTTTAGTTCGAATACATGAGTAGTAGCAAATTTATATTAATTTTTACACTCTTAGGGTGTTGTAGGATAAAATATCTCAACAATGGGGAGCTAAAAGAGTTCCCAACACTCCCAGTTCTACCTGGAACACACCCTTAGCCCTTAGGATTCTCACCTAAAACAAAACAACATTTGGCCAAGTGTATAGACCCTACCCTTACCTTAGATTTGATCACCGAGGTCGGTGGATTATGGTTGGTGTCTATATACACAACATGGTTCCACTAGGGTGTGGTTTCACCAGTGCCCACTAGGTGTTGGAACTACTAACATATCAACAAAGTAATGTTCTCCCACTTCCTCTCGACCTTGAAAACATAGCGTATATGGACTAGAAAGAAACCTAGGATAGGTTCATAAAGCATAACTACAATTGTTGTGCACCCACCCTACTGTAGTTTCAAGGAAACTCATGGCCCAATTCTTGATACCTAAATTCTTAGCTTTGATAGAATAACTAGTGTAGGGATTGGTTAAACTAAGTATACCCATACATTTTGAAATCAATTGATTGAATATGAACACATAATTGCACATTCACCATGAACATAATAATGACTAACATATTATAGGAACACTTTAAAATTCATGGGCATACGTGACACCATTCTAATCATGAAGACATAGTGAGCGTCAAGACTCAAACATTCATTTACATTTACAACCACACAAGATATTGCATCATTCACAATATAACAAGATTCATCACACTCCATAAGGAAATACACATAAGAAATGTACACCTATTGATCTCTGTGTTTAATGCTGACTGAAAACTGAAGAAAGGACTTCAACTCCCCACCCAATTGTAATCCGGCCACATTGCAATCTTCCTTGCAGCTGATTACCCTGAGATAGATGCAAAGTCTAAGGGGATGCATATTAAGGGAAATTTAAACTCAAGGCTTAATCACATAACCAGGAGAAGGAGTCCACAGTTTAGTTAGTTTATCAACTGCTTTGCAATAGTAAGCACCAAAGTGACTCACTGACCGAATGCAGCGACAAACAAATTTTGTCGACTCGTGTCAAAAAAGATCGAAGGGACAAAACTAGAATTGATGTCCACGAAATCTTGCAAGGAAAATTTGTCGCGTTCTTCGGAGTTAGTTACCCCCCCAAAATGAAAATCCTAACAAATCATTGTCTTTATAGAAGATAATGTGAATGGTAAGTGAAAAAACCTCGGTATAGGAGCGAGACAGTAGTAGCTTGCAAGTTGGCGGACTTAGGGTGCATTGTCAGAGTCAATTTTGCAGTTTTCAAACAATATTGTCTTAAATCAATATGTTTTTGTCTTAATTGTTAATTTTCTTAAATGAGTTTGGTCATAAGTGGTCATTGCCTTAAATATAAAGTTTTGTCTTAAAATATTTTTTGGCTCCAAATGTTTTTGTCTTAAATATAAAGTTGTCTTAAAATATTTTTGTCTCAAAGTGTATTTGTCTTAAATATAAAGTTTTGTCTTAAACTGTTTTTGTCTTAAATATAAAATTTTGTCTTAAAATATTTTTGTCTCGCAGTTTTTGTCTTAAATTTTATATTTAATACAATTCAATTGATATTAAATTTTAATATAAAAATAACTAAAATAAAAACTGATTTTTTAATACAAAAAATTACTTCTTTCTTAAAAAAATGTCTTAAAAATACTCTTGATGTGTAGTAGTGTTAGGTCTTAATAAAAGAAATTAGATCTTTCTAGAAACCAAATAAATCCAAAATTAAAATGGATCTATATATAAAACATATCAAATAATTTCATCTGTCTTAATAAAAAAATTATTCTAATAATTATCACTTAATTATAGCAAAGATTAGAACGAATTCTCATGAGCTTCATAGTGAAACTGGTCGTTGGAGAGTTCCTAAAACGCCATGGATGGAAAGGATATGCCATATTTGTGAGAATAGGAGCATCCAGGATGAAAACCACTTCCTCTTAGAGTGCCCTGCATACAACCACATTAGATCTCAATTTCACAACCTTTGTTACAGTAATGACCTTCCTAGCCTTTACAATGCCAAAATTATAGTGAACTCAGGAGGCTTCTCTCCAAGCTTTTTGAGCATAGGAATAAAATCTTAAATCAAAATAAATAATTTGTCTTTTTAAGTCCGATAGATGATTATTTGGTCTCAGCGGAGGTTAACCACCATCATCATCATCATTATAAACTAATACAAACATAATCCTTTCATTTGTAATTTTTTTTTATATATAGGTTATATAAAAATATTAACTCTTTCTCTCATTTTTATTTGTTTAATACATAAGTGATACCGCAATGGAAAGTGATACCGCATGGAAGTATCATGCTATGTTTTATGTAAAATTAGTCAATTATTGCACGTGGAAGTATTGTTTTTTAAATACATTTTGGAAAGCGATACCGCATGGAAGTATCATGCTATGTTTTATGTAAAATTAGTAAATTATTGCTCGTGGAAGTATTCTTTTTTAAATACATTTTGACCCTTTGTTCTGTGTTTTGTTTAAATCACAAATGTGACCGCCATTTAATTTTTTAAATAACATATTTGTAACTATTTGTTCCAGGTTTCTGTAATATTAATGCTTTTGATAATTGATAACAGTGATGAATCAATTAAAATCCGCGGATAACAACTAGAGACAGTTGTTCTAGAGACAGTTGTCCTCCTGGTTAGTTTGACATAACTGAGTTTAATAAATTTTTCAACGATTTGAAAAAAAAAATTAATGCCTTTGATAAATTCGAAGTACCGACCGAACAAATTTTTTTATTAACATGATCTTTGTTAACATATTTTTAATGAGTTTTAACTTTTTTTCCACGTCTCTTCTCTAAAATTGATCAACGATTCCTCACGTGATAGGTTTGAAGTACAGATGGAATCTCATTCAGATGCTCGAGGGTTATGTGAGGCAATTGGCCCCGACAAGACAAGGTTGACCTTTATTTTTTTGAAATAAATCAACTGGAAGCGTGTGATTGAGTTTCATGGATATTTGACAGAACAATTTTTTTTATTAATATGATTTTTGTTAACATATTTTTAATGGGTTTTAACTTTTTGTTCCACGTCTCTTCTCTAAAATTGATCAACGATTCCTCACGTGATAGGTTTGAAGTACAGATGGAACCTCATTCAGATGCTCGAGGGTTAGGTGAGGCAATTGGCCCCGACGAGGCAAGGTTGACCTTTATTTTTTGAAATAAATCAACTGGAAGCGTGTGATTGAGTTTCATGGATATTTCACCTTCCCATCTGTAGATCTCTCCCCGCTGAACTTCAGCCTGTACAAAATCTTCGAAATTCTCCCATTATTTCTGAAAACCAAGCCACTCCCATCTTTTCTTGTGTTTGTAAAGATGGTACGTGTTAAACAGCATGCACTCTTATTCCCATTTCCTGCACAAGGTCACATAACTCCTTTAATGCAGCTCGCCAATACTTTAATCTCCAAAAATGTTCTTGTCACCTTCTTAAACACAGATTTCAATCACCGCCGCCTGAATCCCAAGTCTACCGATGAGATCAGATTCGAGAGCTTTCCCGATGGCCTTCCACCTGATCACGCCCGCACCCTCAACCTTCCCGAACTCTGCGAGTCCTTGTTGAAACATGGCCCTCCCAACGTGGAAAGAATCTTTGAAAATGTGAAGCATTCCGACATCGATGTTCCTCCCATCTCTTTCATTGTTGCAGATGGCATTCTGTCTTTTATGCAGCAGGTCGCCGACAAATATGATATTCCAAGGGTTGCCTTCTGGACACCCAGTGCTTGTGGTTTCTCTGCTTATTTTCATATGCCTTTGCTCATGGATGAAGGTTACATTCCCATCAAAGGTATGCTGTTTTAAGCGATTTTCAAAAACAAGCCCCATTAGCTCTTGCGTAGTATTTCAGTTAGAAATAATGGAAAGCGATCTTAAATGCATTTTGTGTAGGCAAGTTGATGTTTTTTAAGCTAATGTTTTTTCTTAAATTAATTTTCTCTAGGTAATGTTTCTTCTATTCTTTTTGGCGAGTTGAAGTAAATTAGAAGTGTAGTGTAAGCTAAAATAGATAGGTGTGTTGATATTTGAAAGGTGGTGTAACATCACCCAATCCCTCATGTTGTTAGAGAAGTGGGTAATCGTTTTCTTTTTATTTGTTTAACCGATAAGTCAATAACTTTGCGTGCGTCTATATATATATAGATATAGAGGCATACTTCACTAAACTCGCCGGAACTCAATGGTTTCTGCATTTCGTGTCAAGATGTGTCATCTTGAAGCCTTTAAATCATAGTTACCAAATTTGGCTGAATCAGGTTAAAAATTCGAAAATTCGCTAATTCAATATGAATACCGTATTATTCAATGATATTCAATTGGGTTTTCAAATATAAGTGGTCGGATAACAGGTTAAATGAAAAATTAAATGCCTTAAATAGATTTAAATGCCTTAAATAGATTGTTTTTATTCACTACGAGAGAATGTTAATGGTGGAACAAATAGTGATAGCATGGCATTCGTGCAGAAGGACTATATTATTCGATGATATTCAATTAGGTTTTCAAGGATAACGGGTTAAATGAAAAATTAAATGCCTCAAGTGGAACATATTGTTTTTATTCACTACCAGAGAATGTTAATGGTGGAACAAATAGTGATAGGATGGCATAAGGATAAGTGGTTGGATAAGGGGTTAAATGAAAAATTAAATGCCTCAAATGGAATAGATTGTTTTTATTCACTACGAGAGAATGTTAATGGTGGAACAAATAGTGATAGGATGGCATTCGCGCAGAAGGACCGTATTATTGGATGATATTCGATTGGGTTTTCAAGGATAAGTGGTTGGATAAGGGGTTAAATGAAAAATTAAATGCCTCAAATGGAACAGATTGTTTTTATTCACTACGAGAGAATGTTAATGGTGGAACAAATAGTGATAGGATGGCATTCGCGCAGAAGGAAAGAAACTGGAGAAACTGGGGAATCACACTGAATAAGAAATTTTATAGTTTTCGAACTTCATTATTGTTTTTATGGGTTAAAAGTCAGTAAAATAGGAAAAGGAAGAATCTGTTACATGAATTTTGTTAATTTGTAATATATGTTAATTTTGCAATCACTGACATTTTTAAAAATGTTTATATTTATTAGGAAGGATTTTAGATAAATCAGTTTTAGAATTAGAAAATATTTTAGATTTAAATTTAGAAATAAAGAAGTATTGAAGGGAAGTGAAGTTTTTTTGGTGAATTGTATTTTTGAAGTTATTATATTATCTAGTTTATTGGATGTTATTCAAAATTCAAAATAAATTTAGAAAAAAATGGGCTAAAAATATCGCGGACATAACAGAATAATTTTTAAAATGATAGTTTTTAAGATATATAGTGTCGAATTTTTTTCGAATTAAAAATTTCTTATTCGAATTTTTATTGTATTGTATCGAATTCAAATCTAAATTCGAATTTGAACTTGGTAATTATGCTTTAAACACGACACTTCTATGCCTTAGAGAGGTGCAACCCACTGGACATGTCACCCTACTTACATCACCCCATTTACCATCTCCCGACATTCCCCAAATTGGGCACTTGGTTGCCACCGAGCTCTCTGTTCTGGGCTTACTTGGACAATGGACCCCTTTGCTGCCTCCTCATTGGCCCAAAGTCTGCCCACCAATTGTCGTTGCTACAGGCTCACATCATCTTGATTTCACTATCCCAACACTTTCTATTATGGCTTTCCACCAGATCACGGCCACACCCTCAATGTTCCTGAACTTGGCCAGTCCCTGGTGAAACATGGCCCTCCCAACACAGAAAGAATCACTGAAAATATGAAGCATTCTCACATCGACGTTCCTCCCATATCTTTCATTGTTGTAGATGGCATTCTCTCTTTTATGCAGCAGATCGCCGACAAATATGGTATTCCAAGGGTTGCTTTCTGGATACCGAGTGCTTGTGGTTTCTCTACTTATTTACATATGCCTCTTCTTGTCGATGAAGGTTACATTCCCATCAAAGGTATCCAGTTTTAAGCGATTTTCAATAGCAAACTCCATTCGCTCTTGCTTAGCATTTCAGTAGGCAATTTCAGTTAGAAAACAATGAGAAAGAAATATTAAATGCATTCTGTGCAGGCAAGTTGATATTTTTTAAGCCAATGTTTGTTCTTAAATTATTTTTTTGTAGGTATTGTTTCTTCTATTTTTTTTGGACGAGTTAAACTAAATTAGAAGTGTAGTGTAATCTAAAATAGATAGGTGTGAAAGGTGGTGTAACATCACTCGACGTTTTTAAACACAACGTTTCTCTACGTTCTAAGTGAGTCCCACTAGACAAGCGTCACCCTACTTACATCACCCTGTTTACCCTCTCCCGGCGTTTCCCAAACTGTGCACTTGGTTACCGCAAAGCTCTCTATTTCAAGGTCACCTGGACAATGGGCCCCTCTGCCGCTCCTCATTGGCACAACGTTTGCTCACCCATTACCGTTTGCTATTGGCTCACATCATCCCGGTTACACTAGCTCGACACCTTCTCTTTCGACACCCCTTTATTTCTCCAGTGATCGTAGTGTCAAGATGACTTCACTATGGGTCCTCCTTATACCAATGGGAACTCTATCACGCTTACGCATGAGGCTAGCCCAATAAGCCTACGCCATTCCATTGGGACTATCACGCCCCCAAGCCTACAGTAGTCTTTCAGCCGTGTTAGGCATGGTACGGCACTACCAACCATTTTCTTTTCACCAATACTTACGATTGTAGACTACACCTTAACAATCCATACTTAGTTTTATTTTCGTTACCAAGTATTATTAATGTGCCTTTATACCAATGAACACCCATACACATTCATTATCAACACATTATACAAGAGAAATGCACAACAGTATAAGGGGAGGGGCAACTCCCTGCAATAATGAGTCTGCGCCGATTCATATGATTATACAATTTCTACTTTTACAATGCACAAGTTAAATCTTGTGAAACCCGCAAATTTAACACTTAGCCAAAATTTTCAGCCAACTTCGGACAAACTCGGCGTTGCCGAGCTCGTCGGCACTCCAGCAACAGTCACCGTACGACTCACCAACCTTCGTTCACCTCGTCACACGATCGTGTTTGTTTGCCCAACTCAGGCGTGCCTCCAAGTCACCACACACGAGCGCCTCCAACCAAGACACACCTCCGTCACAATCTCAACACTTCACCAAGTCATCGTGCACACTTGCACGACGGGCGGGCGCTCACCCGAGTCGCCAAGACACCCATGCCAAGTCGTCGCACAAACCGAGTGCTCCTCCGATTCACCGTCGGGCACTCCGTCACATAACCCGGGCACCACAAACCCGTGCACGCCCTCACCCAACCGCCAGGCACTCCTGCTCGCACCTTCACCTACAACCGCGCTTCACCATGCACGACCGCCCAAGAATGGGTGCATCCTTAAATCTGCGCCTTTCCCCTTAGACTTGCACACTTGTAGTTTTGCGCCTCTCTACATTAGCGAAGATGATCAAGTGATTTGCGATGATGGAATGATAGCCAACGCAATACAACTTATACCAAGTGTAGGGCATGGTGGTGGCTTGCGCAGCCGACCTCCCTATGCCCATGCTTCATCGTATAAGCCCCTACCATGCCAAGTCAACCTCCATACACCTCCCCGCCATATAAACAAGGAGCCTCCTCCACAAATGTGCATAAGTCATTGCAAATGTTGGAGTAGCTCGTACTTCCTCCATCGCACTTCATGCCGAAGAATGCAGGTCGTTACATCCTCCTCCACTTGAAGTCGTTGTCATCCTCGACAACATACCATCCTAGTAGCCATCCACCAAGATCAACTGTATCATCCATGATGTCAACTCCTCCACATACTGTAAAAATCTCTGCATCATATGTAGAACCACGATCTCCATCATGCCTCGTCCCGGCAACCATCTGTCACCAAGGTCACCATACCCCATCGATATGTCATATATCAGAAATCATCTCAATCCATGATTATTGATCACCCTATCACAATTTCCACATGCTGCTCTCCATCGTGGAAGGTTGGCCCCTCCATCTCAGGCTACATGCCCCCTACAACATCGTGTCGACCTCATCATGTGTCGTCCTCATGTGAAATGCTGCCATGATACTCCAACAAATGCTAACACATCTCTGTACACTACTAGTCCCCATGTTTGAACTAGTTGGGTAGCTAATCGAACCGTCACACTCAAACCATGAGAGTGAACATCCTCATGCCACCATGAGTCATTTCTCTAAACATCTCGTCACATCATCCACTCAATCAAGAATCCATCTCCATATAAGTGTAAGCCATGCTCAGGTCCACGAATTAGTCCTCATCTCACCTGCAACATGTTGTCCATGATGTTTGGTGTCATTGTGCTGCATGAAATCAGCCACATCTATCCCAACATCATCATCCATATGTGTACCTCCTCAATATGAAGAGACCATCTCATCAATCTCCAATGCTCGGTGTGCCACATCCAGGTCCATGAAGCAACCTCCATTATATCTGCAATGTGTCATCCCTCATGTCTGCCATAGAAACAAGCATACACCTGTCTCATCTATCCATGTGTTGCCCATGATCATAGATCAATCCGCTCCCATGTGTCAAAGGTGGTTAAGTCTCGGCTCAACCCATGCCCAAGTGTTGCCACCAAGGCATAATCATCATCGTAACTCCATCACTCCAAAGTGTCTCATGTCGATCCTCCACATCAAGTCACTCTTTCAAGCCATTCCCATACATGTACTTGAAAGTATGCACCAGCTCTTGCATCAAAGTCTCTGACCTCAGCTCCTCAATGCATCAGATCCTCTAAGTCCACCATATATGAAGTCCCCAAAAGCCACAACAATCTCATGTCATCATGAGCTCCATAAGCCATCCCCAACCAACATCTCAGCAAGCATACAAGTCTCGGCCCAAAGGTCTCTGCAAGATGCCCCAGCTCTCCATGTAGTAGAAATGCCCCATAGTCAGCTCACGACTCTATCCAAGTCCATGGTCTTGTTGTACAAGAGTGCACAACCTCTCCATCGGCTCATAAGTGATATATCTCCATGTCACACTAGCAAATCTACCTGCATAACATCCCTGCTTTGGTAGTCCTCATTGGATGCCCATAAGTGACACCTCTACAAGTGCTCCTGCACAATGTCCCTGCATAAGACTTTCATGCTCCATGTTTCCAACCTGATGTCCATGACTAAGTTGCCGTGTAGTCCAATCAAATAGACCCATCACAACAATCGTTCATCCTCATCCAAGTCTACAATCTTTGGTTTAGTGAACTAGGTCACCCAACCATGTCATCATCACATGAGTCTCTCCATCATAGCTCCTCCACCAAAGGTTCCACCAAGACTTGCTCTTGGTCTCGGCCATGAGAAGTCCACCCAAGAGTATGCCCTTCAATCTGTCCATAAGTCATGCCGAACACTTAGCCATGTGGCTAAAGCATGACCCATTACTCCACAACGATCATCAAGTTCCACCCTTGTCATGGGCCTTTGTACCTTCTATCATAAGGTCACAAACATCCCCAACAAGTCCTACAATAGTCAACAATCCTTGCTTCTCCATACAAGGTCTCATCATAGTCATCCATTGTAAGATGCTCCCTAGCATGGGAAAATTGGCTTTGCCCTTCCTTGCATACGTTCCATCTACCAAATGCTCAAGTGAAACACAAGTATCAATAGTACTCACTTCATCACCATCATGAGGTTCCTCCATATGAGTATGCTCATCCATCCATGTCTGCAAACTGCACGATCGTGGTCCAACTTGACCAATCTCAAGTTCATCCTCCATCATGGTCATGTCTGCAACATCTTCAACTATCAGGGCTTCCTCTTCCTTGTCAGTACAATCTGCAGCTTCATCTTGCTCCATTGTCCATCCAAGTTGAAGAAGCTTATCTTCAACATTCTTTTCCAAGACTGCAAGCTTCTCTCGAATCCAGGGATTCTCTTCTTTCATCTGCTTCAACCTATATAAGGTAAGCAAGAGCTTCCCTTCACATTCTTCCAAACCTACCATGCCTTGTCATTCAGCTTGGCCCAAGCACTAAGCTTCACCACTGCTAAACCTGTTCACCAGCTTCACCAAGTTCCCTGCAACCATGAACCATCTCTTGTCCCACTTGTATGTGCAATCAGCTTCCTTCATCTGCAAGTACCTGCTTCCACTGTCTTCACGAGCCACCTTTCTCTAATACCAATTGTCGTGCCGCTAAGCCTACGGTAGTCTTTCAACTGTGCTAGGCGAGGTGCAACACTACCAACCGTTTTCTTCTCACCAATACTTACGATTGTAGACTACGCCTTAACAATCCATACTTAGTTTTATTTTCGTTACCAAGTATTATTAATGTGCCTTTATACCAATGAACACCCATACACATTCATTATCAACAACATTATACAAGAGAAATGCACAACAGTATAAAGGGAGGGGCAACTCTCTGCAATATGAGTCTGTTCGATATCAATATATTATACAATCTTCACTTTTAGAATGCAGAAGTTAAATCTTGGGAAACCCCAAATTTACACTTAGCCAAATTTTCACAACTTCAGCAAACTTGGTTGCCCAGCTCGTCGGCACCTCCGCACGGTCGCCGCACGACTCACCAACCCTTCATTCACCTCATCGCACAATCGTGTTGTTTGCCCAACTCAGGTGCGCCTCCAAGTCGCCACACACGGGCGCCTCCAACCGAGACACAACTCCGTCCACAATCTCAACACTTCACCAAGTCAACGTGCACACTTTCATGATGGGCGGGCACTCACCCGAGTCACCAAGACACCCATGCCAAGTCATCACATAAACCAAGCGCTCCTCCGATTCACCGTTGGGCACTCCGTCACATAACCTGGGCAACACACCCATGCACACCCTCACTCAACCACCGAGTGCTCTTGCCTGCACCTTCACCCACAACCGTGCTTCACCGTGCATGACCACCCAAGAACGGGCGTCCTCAAATCTGCGCCTTTCCCCTTAGACTTGCGCACTTGTAATTATGTGCCTCTCAACATGAGCGAATATGATCAAGTGATTTGCGATGATGGAATGATAGCCAACACAATACAACTTATACCAAGTGTAGGGTGTGGTGGTGGCTTGCCCATCCAACCTCCCTACGCCCACACTTCATCGCATAAGCCCCTACCATGCCAAGTTGGCCGCCATACACCTCCATGCCATATAAACAAGGAGCCTCCTCCACAAATGTGCATAAGTCATCGCAAATGTTGTAGTAGCTCGCACTTCCTCCATCGTACTTCATGCCAGAGAACGCAGGTCGTTATAGGGACCCTCCCAACACACTCTAGTGAGCTCCCTTTGCTAACGACTAGGTCCTACTACCGAGCTTGCGTGGATGGTGGGGTTGTATGGCCTCATCTCCCATTGGTTTTCCTTCTTGCTCTTCCTGCAACCGCATGCTAACCCACATCATCTCACTTCTCTTACCTCATAGATTCCTTTCTTGTGCTCCTTTATCTATCTTGGGTCACCTCGTCGGGCTCACTTGGCTAACATGACCCTTTCTCCACCAATAGGGTACGTGCTCTACCAACATGGTATGACTTACGTTATCCAACTAGTCTCCTCCCAAGACTTGCAATTGACTTCATACTTTAGTCTTCCGGGTGAACTCCTTGGATTGACTTACCAGGTGAGCTAGTCCCCAACCAATAGTATCACGACAACAGTGCAAGCCATTCCATGCACCCACTTGTGTCATCCCTCCAGGATTTACCCAGTGCCTTCAACTCTTTCGCACCAACATTCCTCCCAGGTGAGATAGCCGGGGTGACCTCAGGTGATGTCATCTTGCATTTGCATCCCTGATGCTTCTTAAAGCACCACCCCTTCATCTTACTCGGATAAACCTTTGGGCTTATGTGGATTGTGGGCCAACCACCAATGCACTTACTACGAGGCACATGTCATCCTACCCAAACCATTGTGGCGCATTAACTTGGCTTTCTACCCCGCCCGTGCCCTAGCAATTTTTCTGAGGTGAACCTCAACAAAATGACCTATCATGAGGGTTCACTTCTGACCAATCACAAAACTTTTGGGTTGCCGTGTCAGTGACATCATCCCAGACGATTGTCTCCTTGCTGGTCCCCATTGCTTCACATAACAATATTTTGGGGTAACCCTTTTGGGATTCACCTTTGGGCTATGTTAATATCATCATGACCAATCACATTAGTGGGGAAAATTCGACTGGAGCAATGTGAAGCTTCCATGTCTAAGGTTTTGATCAATTAAGGATAAAGGGTGCCTAGTTCTTTATTTTAAGTTATGGGCTCAGCCCATCTTATGTTGCTTTGGGCCATCCTTCAATCTCTGCCATGGCTCTACTAAGGAACCATGGTCCGATCTCATGTGAGGTATTAGATGGGGATCCACGATATCACCCCAAAGACAAGTTTCTCTTATCTACTGATTTCCTTGAATTGATTATTCAACCATGGCTCCATCTAAGAAGTCTTGCAGGCCTCTAAATTAACACCAGTAATCGATGTTAACGTCGAAGGTTTATTAAGGCACCCTATGGTGCTACCCCTCCTGAGATTGGATGAATCCAACTCCAATGAGTTCTTGTCCATCTGACATTCCCCACATTGATGTACGGGATTCTAGGCATGGCGACATACATGCTTCTGTGACACTTACCTACCACGGGATTGGTTTGGGTTCTTGAAATCTCACCACTTAGCTTGCCACACGTTGACAATGCAAAAATCCATGTCAAGCCTACAAGTAGCTATATGGTGCTTCATAGAGCCTACAATTGCCTTAACCAACAACGCCAAGATGCTAGCAAAAGACATCGAGGGAATTTTGCTATTGGAAGTGACATAAAGTCCTCATTTCCAAAGCCCTTGGGGTGAGGATTGAGGATTTTAGAAATGCAATGTTGATATGCCTTTGATGCAAGGTTAAGAATCGTTAAGGTTGCAAGAAAGAGTAGCCCTCGACAGAAGCTCATCACCTACATGTGGGTGCATAATCTAGTAACTATTATAACTTATAAATGTGCATAAACTTCTACAGATTTAGAACTTCCTATATTTTTCCTCTATGTAACCATTTCATATTAATAAAAGGGGTCTTTGTACCCAGTATCCCATGCTTCATTCCAAGTTTTTCATTCCTCTTTCTATGGCCTATAGCATCAGACAATGTTTCTATGCCATTTATTAATAAGTGGTTTACAACACAAGTAAACATTTCCTTCAGAATAAAGTTCATCTCACTGATATAACATAGTCCTCATTATCATATGGTTTATTACACATTTTTTTCATCACATATTCTATGATTAACGTCAACAAGCTATTCACACAAACTTTATTTCAAGCTCATAAGCACACACTTAGATATATTTAACATATCAATCAATTCCATATCTGCATAAAGGTGCATCCACATGTTCATACATTAAGATCACAACATAGAACTAAGTTATTCTAACCTAAGAAACTACCCCATTGGCTTCACATGGAAATCATTTCACTAGTGCAATCCCAACACTAGCATGAGTGAACCCTTCCTGTACTAGAACGTTAGCATAAATCCATCGATCTTATGAAATATTCATGCTTATAAATACATTCCCATATGGGCCATAACCTGTTAGTTTGCATATCTACACAAGGAATCAAGTCTTATCATGCAAACCACCATCCTATCAGTCATTCACACCTTAATATGGAAGCCATATAAGGTTTACACATGAGAAATATTTATCTTGAATTTATAATGAAGATGGGCAACTGAGTTTGAGACCTCAACTCTCCACCCAACCATAGACAAACTGAAACCAAGCAACCTGTAGTTGTTTACCCTTAGCTAGAATCCAAGGGTCTAAGGTGGTCTTTCTCAAGGGAAAAAACATTAATATACCAGTTGAAATAGGGACTTAGGAGGTTCTTCTTCCTCCACCCACTAGTTTCTCAATAATTCACAAATGCACAAGGAGTTACAATACCAACTACCTCAAACTCCTACTATCCAATGAAGGACAACAACATTTAACATAAAACTAGAGGTTTCCTTCCCTCCTATCCTATGTGTTCCCTCCTACAACTCAACTCTCTTTCTCCAGAATTCTGAGCTCTCTCTCTACCCACTAAAGTCTTAGATCTATTTCTCCCCTCCTTCCCCAAACAAAATTGAATGAATCTCGTGTCTTCATACCTCCATTGGAATGAGTCTCATCTCCTTCTGTTTTCTATTGTTGCGGAGTTCCCTACCGGTACTCTATCTTTCGTTAATTTTCCTATCCTTTTTCTGTTTTTTTTCCTTGTTGTTGTTTCCAAGCCAACATGGGCTTGTCCCTCGTGTTACAACCTAATTAAATTCCAATAAGAGTCCCATCCTATGGATTTAAAGCTCAATAGCCAACATTTAATGGCTATCATATAGTTCAGATTTTTCCTTGCTTCAGCAAGCAAGCTGAGTTTTCCAAGAAATCTTACCTCCCCTAGACCTCTTGGAATTCGTGTCCCTTACTCAACCCATTGAATTTTTTCTTACATTATAATTACATGATGAGAACACATGGATAAATATATCCCTTCATGGTTGGTTTGTCATAGACCCCTCCCCCTCGAGGAAACATCGTCCTAAGTGTTCTCTATCCATATACACAAAGAAACATGCTAAATAAAGAAAACAACAACATGTTGTCTTTAGATCTTTATATTTACAAATCTTTACAACATTTACATATATTTACATGTAACACATTCATAATTGTGTACCCACCAACTTAACAATTATAAAAGAAAATTTTAATAAGATCAGCCACTTTTTGTGGCTCTTAACAAATTTCTTGTGTTTTTGCTACATCAACTTCAACTTGGATTCTTTCCTTTGTTGGGGAGGATAGTATGCCTCGAATATCTATCACTTCTCTTTCCTTGGACTCATGGCCCATCAACGAATAGTTCATGGCTCATTCCTTCTTGATACAACCCTAATGTGTTTTTGATCCCAGCCAGCCATGGATATGACCAAGAAACCCAAATTTTATATGTTGGCCTTCCATTCTCTGCTTTTCAGTCCCTCGAGCAATCTGGTTGCTAGACTTTGTGACATCACTCACCTTCGAAGTTTAGGCATCCCCTTCTTTGCTTCTCAATCCTTCGGGCGATGCATCCCTTGGAAAGCCTTCCTTGCATCAGAAGGAGTTCAAATTCAAGGCACATCCTTGCCTTCAAAACTACCATACGGTCATAGCTTGCTTCATGGTATTTGATTGAAATTATTGGTGTTAGTGTATCACAATGGTCCCTTTCTTGAAATCTTTAATCAATGTGCCTTTTCACATTTGATATCTTTCAACTACAACTATTTATCTTCTAGATGAGTTTATGCACCCCACTGGGCGATTTCATGCTTCCTACATCATATCACATATGCTTCCATAAGCTCCATCATTAAGGAAATGAAATAATTTTTAATTATACCTCATCAGTAGTACGTTCATGAGGTGAACTTGGAATTCTCCTTTAATTCCTATTACAACAAAATCAAGTTAGCTCATAACCCAACCACCATAATCAAATCATTGAATTTAGATTAAAAAAAAAATTGAAAGTCATGAAATATTGATACTTATCCTCTGTTTCCTCTTTGCTACTTTCTTTACATACACTTAATTGATATCTAATCCATTAATCACCCAGTTCCTTCTCTTCACTTTAACCATTTATGCACACCAAATTGGTTTCATGTCAACAAGCATCCAATGCCTTCTCTTCACTTTGACCACATACACACACTAGATTGGTTTCCCATTGGCAAGCATTTAGTGCCTTCTCTTCACTTTAACCATGTATGTACACCAGATTGTTCCATTGCCCTATCTTCTCTTTTTTTTATTTAAAATTTACTAAATGACTCATCAACCTAAATATGAACACTTAAGCCCAATCACAATCCAACAATTTTCAACACTACCACCCAGATAGTCTTCTATCGACAAGAATATAAGCGTATTTCACACCTGTGTAGGCCTAGGTAGTACCATACCTGCCTATGTGTGGCACTACACATTATAAGGCCCCTAGACTGTGCCATACGTGTGTGAATGCTTTTTCACATACACAACACACAAGCCCAAAAAATCCTATACATGCCTCACCTAAACACACAAATACAATATAGATGTCTAGGTAATCCCATACATGACTAACTTGAGCACATTTTACATGACAAACTTATACACATGGCACGACACAACACGCGTAATACAACTTTACCCCATTCCCATGCATAAAACATGCACATGTACAAAAGAAGCACATATACACATAACATATCACATTACACAATATCACAATAATCTAGAGACCACCTTGTCTCTCATGACATATCAACATGTCACAAATAATCTAGTGACAACCTTGTCTCCATGCATGCGAAGCAGACCATACTCCCTCATTATTTTTCTCCATGTTCTTAAACTTGACATGGGCATGATGTAAAATATATGTTCATATGATGATAATTTAGAAAAATTATACCTTCTTCCCAATAAATTCCTCATCATAGTCGATATTCTTTTCATGTCATCCATATCCTTGAATATTTTTTTTTGAGAAATCATCCTTTCATTCGAATGACCTTTAACAATTTGTCAGAAACAATGGAATTTTCATAGATATAAACATATACATCAATCAACATGACTATGTATGCCATATACCACCATTCATTAGCATAATCATGGATGCATCATACTAGTATACATCAACATAATCACATATGCATATACAAGTGTCCCTAAGCATAATCAGGCATGAAAGATATAAGTTTCCATCAACGTAATCATGTAGGCATCATATAAGTACATGTGAAAATATAATCAAGGGTTAAGAGGACCCCCTTCTTGTCAGTTTCCTGCCTACATGTTTCTTTGTCCATTATTGTCATGGACCCAATCCAACCCATCATGCTATCACATTACTTAATGACAACCACAATATCCATTAGCTTGTACCGAATAGATCCAGGGTTTAGATGACTCCCTAATTGAGTCCAATAATGCATTATAGAGTCTCTTCACACTGTTATTGTTTTCATTCTTACTTTCTTCTTTTTTAATTTATGTTCCACAATAACATTCCATTCTACCTGGAACTTTACTCAGCATGTTCTCCTTTATGGCTATCAAACACTACCATTTTTTTAGGATTTTTGGCTTTCTTGCCACCCCAACCTCATTCCTCCAAGATCCCCAAGCATGAAATTTGAAATCTAAAGATTGAAAACCATTGTAAGAGGAAAAAATGGACAATTATTACAAAAGGACATGAAATTCACCACAATAGTCGTTCGCAAAAATAACAGAAAAAATAATTCCATAAATAGGACCAAGGCCAACATGGTAATCAAGACCAAAACCAACATGATATCCAAAACCCAAAAGCTAGCATTGGCATGCACAAGTATAAAAAAAAATAATATCAAACTAAGAAGTCAGAAAATTAAGCCATGACACATCAACATAAAATAAACAATCCCCAAAACCACTCCATCTTCATGAGTCCAATATTCATGGAACTTTCAACCATCATACACACTTATAAATCAAATTGATTCAAGGTTACTTTACAATGCTAGAAACAAGCTTCAAGTCTTATTTCCCCAAAAGTTCAAAGGAATCTTACAACACATACATATGTCTGTGAAGAGGCTTGGGGGGATGCACCCTCTTCCTTCTCAGTATCTTAACTTGTTGTTGTGTGTCCCAGTGACTTGCAGCGGTTATTTTCTTTCTTCTCATGCACATGGGGACAATCCCTTTTTTGATGTCCTTCTCCATAGTTCCAACAAGAGATTATCTTCTCCGCCTTCTTAGCATCACAAGACCTCTTCCTGATTTTACCATAATTTATTTTGGAGGATTCAGCTTCGTAGGTCCTTTTGTCGCAACTATCTTTTCAACTTAGTATTCCACTAAGCCAGTTCTTATTGTTTCCTAGTGAGTTTTCTAATTTCTTCCATGTATATTTTTAGCTCATGTTATAGGTCGTGGAGCTTGACCTCCAAATTTATAAAGGATCTTTCCGTTTGGATGGATTTCCCTCTTTCTTGTTCTCGATGGGCTTGGTTCATATCCTATTGCACCATGCCACGATACATGTTTCTTATGCTTCCACTGAGTCTTCTTATGTGCTACCACATACGCTTAGTTGTTAGTTCATAAAATAAATTAACAACACATATGTTGGTTGTCATACTTACCATGTTAGGCCAATGGTGTAATCCTGCAACTATCATACATCCTTAATATCATCATCAACACATGTCGTAAACCAGGACACTAGTTATCACATACATAAGTTTTCTTTCAAAATTTAGTAATACATGTGTATTAATATTACTCATAATCATCATTATGCCAAAGCAAAAGTTAGAGGTCAATCTTAGATTCATACTAACAATACTATTTGAAATCGTCCTCTATGTGGAGGCCACACTACTATTTTTAATCAACCTTTCAAACAAAAGAATAATTCAACTTTCTTATTAAGGTCAATAGCAGCGATGGCATCTACGACTTCAAAGGGCCAATCAATGACAATCCCATGTTAACTTAACACTTATCATATGTATAATTGTTACATTCGCACAAATGCATTATAGGGCCCGAATGCAGTCAAGTTAGCACATTTAGTAACAATGTCCCAGTGAGCATGCCTCCTACTCATGCACCTACCTAATTACTACTTTGATTCCTTGTTTTTATGTCAAATGCCTATGACCAAGTAGTTATCATTATCTCATATATCTAAAGGATATACAACGAATCATGCGAGCTTTCATATGCTCACACATCTTGATTAGCTAGCATACACATAAATACAAAATCTCATAAATATAAATAATGCGAGCAACATAGGAAATTTTCCTAAGATTTCTTTCATCATATTAATAGTCACATACATATTATTCCTACAACACAATGACCATGTCTACACATAATTACTGCAACACAACAATTTACCTACTATAACCTAGGGCCTGAAATAGTCATAAACTATCACAATTGATAATACCCATTCCCACCAACTAATTTGAGTCCCAAGATCTACATTAGTTTTCCACAAATCATAGCTGATGGTTTGGATTTTTCAGGGCAGATCTATAGCTTGTGCAGGGGGTCAAGCCCACATTGACATCACTAAGGAGTGGGTTGAATACCATCTATATTGTTGATTTCAATAAGATGATCAATTGCGTGCGTCGAGGGTCCCCTCCATGCTGATGTCACTCCAGGGGGTGCACACACCCTCAGATCATCGACGACGGTCCAAAGGTTTAACTTTTTGTCATTCCACCATGTCACAGGATGAATTGATGCTCAATTAGGTTTGTTTATTAATTTACTTAGACCAGTCTTAAACAACCAAACAATTTGTTTAGATAATTCTAAAAATCATCACTTAGTCATGATAGAGCCCATATCATCCAAGTGTTGAAATTGGATGCTCTAATACCACTATGTAACATCATCCAACCCCTCAAGTCCTATAACATTGAGTTTTGGCTGTAACATTGAGTTTTGGAATAGAAAGCTGTTGGAATCAATTGTTATTGGGCTCACTGGATGAAGAATTGAAGCAAAGGACTTGCCACAGGATTCTTGAATCAAACATGAGACCAATAAGTCCCTTATATCTGTGTTTTAAAGTTTTGTTGGTTCCTTATATCACCCGTGTTTCAAAATCTGAATGATAAAGATAAAGATTAATTCAGAATATGCCTGAATGCACTCTGCTTTCATGCGTTATCATTCTCTGTGTTTCTTTTCAAAATTAGAATAAGCAGTGTAAATCTTAGTTGCTCCTGTTTCCCAATTCTTTCATATTGATTATTTGTTAAAGAATTCTTAATTTGCTCTTTAGCAGTAATCTTCCATTTTCCCTCTTTAAATAGGTTGAAAGATTCTTAACTGCCTTTCACCCAATTTGAATCCATTCCATTTGCTTCAACTCTTTATTTGTTCCCTGTTCGACTACCTTGCCCTATGGAACCATCCTTTGTTAAGAAACCAAATCCAGAAAGTCATCCTCATTGACTCCATTAGCCCAATGGACTGAATTACTTGGTCTTACACCTCTACTCTGTTGAATCTCACCACCCAAAAATAAAAAAAAAAACCTCTGAACCTCATAACTAGCTTAATACCTTTCAAAAAAAAGTTAAATCATAAAGAGAGAGCCCTCTCTGGATACAGATTGGCTAGATTCTATATCTAAAAGATTGGTTTGTGGTTACCTCGGCCTCCTTTCCCTTTCTTATAACTTTGGGGAAAACCTGAGTGATAACGTGCACTACAAAAGTTTCTCTTAAAACAGACGATATGCCTTCAATATAATGTTTGGAAGAATAGACAACAATCATCTTATCTGTGCGCGCCCCAAATTCTTGAGATTCAACACCACAATTGTTCAAATGGCTTCCAGATGCTCCACCACGATGGCCTACTTGGGGAATCTGAGCATCTGGGCATACCATTTTCCTTCTTTGACTCCTCCAAAACACAAACAATGAACTGAATAACATTTGCGTCCATCGTTCATCACCATCCTGCATAATATAAATTCGCATTTAATGTCTAGAAATACCAAGTAAAACCAAAGGCATAGAAACTGCCCATACATAATGGAAGAATTTATGCCACTATGTTTTTATACCAATATAGAGCGGAAGAATTTATAAATTCTCATTACACACATACCAATAACATGGGTTTCTCAGACAAACCACATGGCAATAAGAGTAAACATTAAATGAAATACAAGGAAAAGACAATATTGAATGACAAGAGGAAGATTGATTTTAAAAATAAGGTCAAGGCAATGAAACCAGAAGCCATCACTTGATAACATACAACAAAATTGATGAATAAGGACAACTATTGGTCTCCACTTAACTTTTCTAGGATGACTTCAATGGAAAATTGATAAGCCCTCTTGTGCACCGGGAAGAAGTGAGAAGTGAGGAGGTTTGGAATGAATTAGGATTTCTCTTTCCAATGAGATGAGTGGCATGGAATATTTGTGAGTTATTATATTTGGAAACATAAAATGCTATATGTTCATGAAAATATAACTTGTTTATTTTAGACAGCATATAGCTTAGACTAAGCATTGATGATTTGGAAACAATATCACCTATTATTAACTAGCAATCAAAAGACATTCATGACCTATCAAGTTTCAATGAAAATGTGAACTATCTAATAAATTTTTTTCAACATTTTTTCACAAAGTGCACCCTATTAATGCATTGAACTATAACTAAGTCTATTTAAGTTGAGAAAATGTGTAATAGAGAACATTAGAAAATATTCAATTGTATAACTTTTGTTGTTGATATCCTTAACTTATATTGAAAATCTTTTTGAGGTCAAAATGGATCTTTTAGAAATAAAACAAGTGTACTTTTGATAAGTTAAAAAAAATCTTTTACATATCCGTTTAAGTTATCTTAAAAAACGATCCCAAATTATTGATTTGTTATCATAAGATATTTAAGAACTAAAACATTATGTACATATTTTCTTTTAAAATACACCCACTTGCAAAACTATAAACCTCTCATTTTTCTTGGGGCCAAAAAAATATAAAATTCATGTCACATAAATCATATAAATTGTATGCAACAATGTAACATTATAGTTAAGTATTAAAGTAAAAACAATGTAACATTAACATAAATCATACAAGTTATTTAAAACAACGTAACATTATAATTAAGTATCAAAGTGGAATAAAATATAAGATTTCGTGTTTTTATGTCACCATGAAGAAGATGATGGATGGATAATATTTAATAGAATTTCAAAAAAATCATGAGTATCCATACCTTAGAACAAATTTACACAATCTTGCCTGACTCATGAAAACCCTATCAACTGAATTATTCTTTAAGTATCTTCTAAGGAAAGGGATTGTGCGCTTACTGGATGCCATTTGTGCACCTTTAAAATATCGTAAACTCCCTTGTGAGGGACATCAATCTAAAATTTCATGAAATTATGGAGTTAAAAAAGAGGACCTTTGAAGTTTTGGAGGTATCGTTTATGTCTACTAATGGAAGTTCGTAGGAACTTTTTCCCCATACATTTCAAATTTATAAATTTGAACAGAAAATTTGGAAGTACATATCACACTTCCAACAAACGAAAACCATGAATATTGGTGTCAATGTATTTCGTTAAAGATTAAACAGGAAAAGAAATTAAGATAAAGAATATGTTAACGTAACAGTGTTTACTTAAATATATCATCATATTTGTATCATACATTAATATAGTTTCATTCCAGAAATTTGATTATATTTTGTTTTAGTATCATGTATTATTTTTTTATAATAATAAATTCATTATTATTATAGGGATTCAGAAATATTAAGATAGTTTCATTCTAGTAATTTGATTATATTTGTTTTAGTATCATGTATTAACTTATGATAATAAATTTATTATTATAGGGATTGAGAAATATTAAGATGAAGATATGTTTATAAAAAAACATATTGTCAAATAGAGATTATAAATCTTATAGTGATTAAGGTAATATAATTTTGATAGCCAATGTGAGTTATATATATTCTAAATTTTTAAGGAAAAAAATATAAAATAGTCTAAATATATGTATGTGAAGATTCCCAATCATCACATACATTTTGGGTGAATATATTCCATACTTCTTAAATTAAAGCCTCTCACCTATTAAGAGTTATACAAGCAAAAATTAAATAACATTTACAAATACTTGTAATGTTTACCTAATATCTATCAAGCATAAAACTAAATATAAAATCAAAAGAAATATTAAAAGTATATGGTGCTAGTATTGTCCAAAAAAACTATCCTAAATAGATTTCTCTATCAAACTAACTATCCTAAATAGGTTTCTCTATCAAACTATGGCAAGTGTTCATGCATTGAAAGCATTGTTATGAACAAGTATGTTAGAACCACTCTAAAAATACAATTAATGACATTCAATCAACATGATTTAAAGGCTATATATACCTCATGCTATAACATCATAAGACAAAGCATCTTGATAAGAAGGTACCTTAAATGCACTATGCTCAACTAGAGTGTGTGTGATGGATGATATCACAATACTACCAAGACAAATCCTATCTCGAATATAAGGTGGATTTTTCCCGAGGGGGAGGGGAAGGAGGGTGTTAGCAATATTCTTAGGAGCAAGTGTCCACCTCAATGACTTACTCCTAGATATTGATCCATCTTGAGTAGATCCAAAACCAACCGAATAAATTTCACCATTGTTAAAATGCTTAACATGGAAAAGTGTACTGAACTAGGACAATAATTTATGAAAAATAAAAGACAACCTCTTTGTATGGAAGTTTATCAAACAAACTTGATAGATGAAAATCAATATAGTCCCTACCTCTTGGATCATATGCTCATTTCAATCTAAGACTTGAAATTTATGTCAAGTAGTGTTATTACCATATGATTTAGTCCATTTACCATACATCAAACAAACTTGACAAACTTGATAGATGCAAATCAATATAGTCCCTGCCTCTTGGATCATATATGTTCATGTCAATCTAAGACTTGAAATTTATGTCAAGTAGCGTTATTACCATATGATCTAGTCCATTTACCATACAAGCATCACATTATAAAGAGTTCACACGTGTGTTGAAGAAGTATTATGGAGGACGAAGGTGTGCAAAAGAAGTATGTGGAGAGGGGAATGCTTGTGGAAGGAGGAACATGTAGAAGAGACATCAACAAGTCTGCACCTCCAGCACAACACTTCTTGCTAAAAAAAGATGACACAATGTAAATAAAAAATCTTTATTTATTTGTCATTTTTTTGGAAATATAAAAAATTTACTGGATTAAATCAAGTTTTTGCTCTCAACCCAATCTTGTCTCAGAAGAAGATCCAAAAATACTTGTACATATGATATGGTTTCTTTCCTTTTTCCTTTGTGAAATTTAAGTTGTTTCACCTTTTTATATTTCCAAATTTTAGCTTACATATTTTTGAAAAACTAATTGTAACTTTCTAAACTTTATGAAATTAAAGTTAATTTAAAATAAAAAGCTAACTGTTTTAGCCTTTCTTTTTCTGAATTTTTACTTACATATAATTGAAAAAAACTAACTATTAAGGACTTTCTATGTTTCAAAAATCTAAAATTTTTACTTACATATAATTGAAAAAAACTAACTATTAAGGACTTTCTATGTTTCAAAAATCTAAAATTAATTAAAATAGAAAATTGAATAAAAATAATATAAATTTTCATTCAATCTAATTAAAAAAACATATTTAACAACACAGATTCTAAAAAAAACTTTTTTAAAAACTGAGTTTCGAAGATACATGATAATTTCAAAATATCTGTGTGTATTGTTTTTGGAAGTATGATATTCTGACTGGCAATACTAAATGTATAATGAAAAATAAGTTAAAAACTACATGAATTTCATTTTTAAAATTCTTTTTTCTATATTTTTTTTATGTTTTGATTTTTAAGAAAATAAAGTTTAATTAATATTCTATTTTAAAGACATAAAATATTATATTTAATTTTTTTTTTTACGCAATAAAGTTTAATAGTTTAATTGAAAAATATACTAATTAGAAAGAGTTTATACATATGTGCTGAAAAAGTGTTTGTTCTCAATAGAGGCTGGGTAAGGAGCGAGGTAGATGCGAAAAAACCATTCCTTCGGCAACCATAGATTATGAGATCAAAATAAAAAATACTCATATCCATAACAGAAAGTGGAGAGAAAAATTCAGATGAATAAGCACAACCTAAACTGGGTTTTCATCGTTGCCTATAATCTTAACCTATCACTGATATCATCTAAATTCTCTAAATCTTCATAGCATGTAACTGAAACCAAGACGTCCAGATCCAGTGTTGGCAACTTGCATTATAACGTCATCGCACTTGCACCGAATAGATCCTCCATCTTCTTCACTAAATCTGCAGTATAATAATTTACAGAAACGATGATTAATTATCCTACATATGGATTTTAGAAAAATGAACAAGGTCATACGTGGCCATAAATTTTTTTGTTACAGTTGGAGCTGGTTAGAAAGAAAAGAGTTTGACAGGAATGAAATCTAAATAATATACCTGAAAAGCACACGCTGAGGAATAAGTTGCAGGAGATAAAGTACCCCGGAATGATATGCTTCAAGTGAGATAAAGTACCCTGGAATCATTTGACTGCTTCAATTTTTATTGGGAAGGAACAGAGGGTTTGGAAAATAATATTTACTTTTACCAAATTTCAAAAACACATAAATATAAAATGCAATAGATTTATATATATCTATATTTCAGAACCTTTTCTATCCTTAAACCTTACAAAATCATTTTCATAACGTGTACATATCATCAATGTAAGCATACTTAAACAAGGGAAGCTGCCAGGCAGCAAGTCCCTACATTGCATTGAGTGCTGTAGAATGCTTTTCTGCGCTGGCCCGACCGAGCCAGTAAGAGAACCCCACATAGACCTCAAGATTTCGAAAGCAGCATTCTTCTCATGGCCCTTGGGATGCCAGACCTTAGTGAACCAAAAGTGAACTGACCTTATGAGCTCTTTTTTTGCAGTCCTTTGAATACCGCAGGGCCCTTGGTAATTCTTGACACAGACAAAGTTTTATCTGGTAGCATGTAGTTTAATAAACCGATATGAAAGCAAAATGTTGCAAGTATAGAGATGTTTTTTACATAGAATTTACTTACACACATACATGGAATTTTGGTTGTCTTAGTTAGGAGAACATATTAAAAGAAGGCCATTTGTAGGAAGGTTAATGAAAATCTGGCTCTGTAAACACTATTTTGTAATCATTCTGTATGGCCAACTCAGAATTTGATAATACAATCTAACAGTTATGGTTAACAAAATAAAACAGGATAATACCTCTGAAAAATGACTTCGAGAGCCTCGGATTTCATCACATACGATATGCAGGTAAAACAGTGACAGACTAATCGGTTAACACAGGGGTGAAGGATGACTGAGGAGAAGTTCGATTTGCTCGCAGCGGGCAGAAACTGAGAGACATGGACTTGAAAAGTGAAAAATGATCAAAGGGATCTGATGCAACCTGACAAATTTGACCCGGTGTCAAGGAAAGATCTCAAACCAGATGCCACTAGGAGAATGACCTAACAACATCTATGCATATGGGAAGCACCAGAAGGCAGACTCTTACCCACTATGAATTTCATAGTATGAAGATTGAACCACAGTTTTGGGGCCTCGGAGACAAACACATCAGAGATGCATCTTTGTGATTTAAATTTACTTAATATCATAGACAACAACAAAATAATGAATTGTAGGGTATGTAGTTATCAGCGAACAATTAACTTTTTTTTGGAATGCTGATGTTATAGAAAGCTTTAGTAAGGATGGTAGATCTAATGAAGTGCTTATAAACTACCATATTTCTTTTCTTTTATGGCCAAATCTGCCAAACAGTAATGAATCTTTCAGTGCCTTCGTTCTCGGTGATTCCATTTAAGAGCTTACCCTCACTCATTGACAAAACAAAATGCAATTGACTAGAATATAATTTATTCTCTAACAAAAGATTTTAAGTTCTTACTTCTCTTCTGCATTCAAGAGCCTCCCTGCCACAGATTGGCAATCTTCCTTTATTCTCTGCACAATCAATCAAAATTATGAAATGTGTTAAAACTTTACACGTGCCAAATACAAGAAGTTGGTACTATGTAAATTGAAAAAACACAAAAAAATTGTATCTGTTGAATCAAGCATTCCTTGAAAGTTTAAACTATAACCATCCAATGGCTTGTATGGGCTTGATTTACTGCACTCGTAATCCTGAGAAGACTGAAACTTTGTTGGGCTTCTTTCTCCAGAATTGGTCAGTCCTGTTAGCAGAGGGACAATTATACACATGTTACTAGGAAGCACTGCATGCAAAAGTGAGCCTACCAATATAGGGTATCTACTATCCAATCAAAGTTTTATCCTATTGCATGCAAATATATTGAGATCTACTTTAACCTGTGAGCTTAACCACCAATAGAGATCAAAAAAATCTCTATCCACATAAAAAATCCAGTGTTGAGATAGATCTATGCTAGTTTACTTTTTATACATTTTTGTTGGGCCGTTTTCTTCTACTTTTTTGACATGAGATCAGAACTATGTTTCCTTTTCATTTTAGTTTATTTAGCAGTCCACATGTGACACACATGACAGATCTCTTCCACCCCAGGTTATAAGAGCACCTAGATATTGTCCATGCAATAAAGAGCAATCACAGAAAGGAGGTACTAATTGATTCAATCTGTGCCAAACTTAAAAGCTTAAGAGATCATTGTTTCGATCATATGCTGATTAATTTTATGTTTAGAATTTTTGAGATGCCCTTTAACCAATTGGCAATATACAAAGTAAACATATACAGTCTAGAACTTTATAGGAATTCCTTCCTTGGGAATCTCCATCTAGTACCTATCGGACAGGAGAACTTATGAAGTCTTTTCCTGAAAAGGAAGTACAAACAAGTATAGTTCTGGCAAACTTTCCATTGTATCCAATAAAAGATATCTTGATAAAGCCCTGAGGGTGAGCTCAAGAACACTTAGAGGAGCTCCTGTGTCAATCACTCTCATTCCTCTCGTCAAACCATCTTTAGGCACTCATAGCTACAGCTCTAACCTTACATTTCCTAATAATTGTTGTACCTCACAAGTAACCTGAATTTCTTGACCGGCTGTACCTTGACCCGTAACTGTCAATGAATTGTAAATATTGGTTGTATTTGTTTATATTACAGAGTAGAACAGATGAGTGGATGAGCTGTGGCAAATGTGAAGCAAAACCCTATTACAGAGATGGAGGGTTCATAGTGAAAGCTTCACAGTTTGAAATTATTTCTGCCAATAGGGTGCAAAAGAGGAAACTTTGTGATATTTTCATGTTTTGGGCACTAGTCATTGTTGCTCTGGTACTTTGTTGGAGTTTATGGAGAATTTTCTCTTATGGAATCTCTTATAGAGCTGTCACAATTGAAGCACAACAATCTTCATCGCAATGGAATTCAGGATCCAGAGGTTTGATGATACCAATGTGACTGCTGCTACTCTATCAAAATGTGCGTTCTGCTATTCAACAGAATCAGAGCAATGAAAATGAAATGAATGGAAAAGGAGAGGAATCCTTGTATCGGTCAATGGATGAGTGGGAGAAAATCAAAATGTGAGTTATGTTGTTCAACAGAATCAGAGCAATGAACATGAAATGAATGGCAAAGAAGAGGAATCCTTGTATCGGTTAATGGATGAGTGGGAGAAAAGTTCTGATAATTTCTATGTTGATTTTGACTTTACCTCAAGAGACAAAAATGATTGAAGGCCCATCATCATCTGCTTTTGAGGTGCTTCAAAAACAAGCAGGACTACTGCAAGCTCCATGGCTTGGACATGTTTTACAATACAATCCTCCTTAATAAGAAAATGTACACTTTCTAGGCCAAATTCCTTTGATTAGGGCAGCCATGGTGGCTCACCCTGAAGCTGAGTGGAGATGGTGGATGGAATCAGATGTTATTATCACAGACATTGAATTTGAGCACCCATTGGAGAAGTACAAGGACTTCAATTTCATAGTCCATGGATGGGAGGAAAATGTTCATAAGAAAAGGAGCTGGTTGGGAATCAATGCATGGGTAGGACTTCTTTACTACCTACATGTTTTTCATCCACTAGCCACTCAAAAAAACTGGGTGTCCAACTGGTTTGATGGCTAGGGCTAATGAACTGGCCAATTTGACTAGTTTCCGGTTTAGACTGGCCAGTTTTGAAAACTATGATTAGAATGGAAAATATATGATTAGGATTTCACCAAGCTCTCCTCCCACGGAGTGAATGATGTGAGATGAAGTTTTGAGACATGGTTTGCAAATTTGCAATCAACATAAAATTGAAATCAAATGCTAACTGAGAATGCAGATAATACAAGTCACCAGAAAAAGATAAAATCTCTTCAGCTCTTCCAATTCCTTCTCAAACTAAGCTCTGATTCGTGTATCTTGTCATAAATAGAAAGAAATGTATGTAGTGATTTTAAAATGATGCTCCAAGTTCATATACATACTTAGGCAACTTCCAATAAGCTAACATCAGGATCTAGGTAAACTAATAAATATTGGCTAAACAAATCTAGCAATAGCGGAAAGCAAACTTACCAAATCTTGGACAACAAATTTAACAAATTTAGAATAGAGAAGTTATATGGAAATATTCTGGAAGTACCTCTTCTTCATGAGGCTTTCTAATTTGCTCTTCTTCCTTCGGTATCCTCAACATCTCATGGTACAGAGAGTCGGGATTATTTGTTTGCACAAACCTTGATGGTGCAAATATGTGAATTTGTGCATTATTAGTGCTACAAATTGTGAAACCTGAAATGGTTCATTACATCTAGTTAAGCCATTCAAAAACATGGATGTCTCGGTGGTGGCACTCAATCTCTCAGACATATCTATCACCTGAGGAGGCTGAGATGATTAAACATCTATGTGCTGAGTGTGGGTCCCTGGTTTTATCCCAAATTTATTAAACATCTATGTGCTGCTGGGCCAGAATCATCACTGAGCAGGGCTGAAACCATGAATGGCATAGACTAGTGATATCGTTGAAACCTTCTCGAAGATGGTTCAACACAATCTATCTTGGAGTAGGTATTTATTAAGAATCTAATTGAAATATTCAAATAGGGAATCACCATGCAAATAGTTCATCAATGTAAGCCCTGAATATAAAGATTAGTTCACCCTGTAGAGCCCCTGAATATGAAGATGATAGTTAGACTTCTAAACTCTAGTTTCCCCATAAAAGAAACTTAGCATCTTCCCGGGAAATTGTTTGTAACGGACTGTAATGAGATACTTCATCCTCTTAGTATCTAAATTTGAAAGAGGCTAAAATATATCAAATATATTGAAAGAAATTAGGTTTCTTAATGAATTAAGAAACATCAGTAATTTGATCATTTAACTAAATGCTATACCAAGGTTCAAATACAAGTTAATATTATAGACAATACCAACTTTTTCTAGTCACAAATTAAATAAGAATGCAATTTTTGGATCAATATGAACTTCGATTTCTTATATCACCAGATTCCAACAATGGAAAATAAGATTGCTACAAAATTAGACAGAACTGACTAAAAGTATCACCAAATAGGTTGGAACCACCATGAACCTTGAATGATTTCAACTTGCCCTGCGAATGCCGGGTAGGTGAGTCTGCATGGTGGATAGTGTTTGCCATAATGGACATCTAAGAAGAAAATTAACAAGTTATAATATGAAATATACATATAACAGGTCAAAACAAAATATGATACGGTTGAATATACATATAGATTAAGAAGAAAATTAACAAATTATAATATGAAATATATGTATAACAAGTCAAAATATGATATTGTTGAATGTACATAAGTATTAAAAAGAGATCAGCCATTGATCATTTAATGAGATGCCATACACACAAGTCCATATTCCTCAATTTTAAACCATCACATACATCAAGAAGAGAGATCATGGCCTGCTGCGATAAATCTCCAAACTGATAACCAATAACTACTGCAATAGGCACCTAAATATTGTAATAATAGGAGATTTGGCGATTGCTGGGTTGGAAATTGCATACAAAATGGAAAAGATCCTACACAACTCCAAATTACTGTCAATTACCTGGTATCATTGTCTCTCCATGAAATGATTAGGTCGAATCAAATCCATAAACAAAATAGTGCTAAAAAATTCAACAACAGAAATAGAGGGACAACTTATAAACGCATTCCCTGAGTTCAGCCTATCAATGTAATCATCAAATTGATGCCATGTGCATAGATGATGTTACCCGTATTGACCTAAATTAGCAAAACCCATTCAAACATTAGCAAAACCCATTTGAATATGATATTGTATTCTAGATAAAGACAACAACCAGGACCACACATGGTAACAAGCAAATTAAGCAAGAGTAACTGCAACTTGAAAGTAATTGCTTGCAACTAGAGAATATAGATAATTGTCATAATGAAGTTTTAACAGTTAGCTTCAATTCTGATGTCAAAGAAAATACTGTTGTATGACCAAATAGATCAGAGCTACAACAATTGATGAGTGTCGTAAATAGATGATTAAAAAGACCTCAACAACTGCACGTTAGTAAACTGTCTACTTCCCTGGCGCACCATACGATGTCGATCATGAGAATCGTTTTGTGTTTCTGAGGACCTACGCATCAAATCTATGGTGCCCTGGATATCTTGTGAGCTTGCAGCTTGAGACGCTCTGAAATTGCTCCCCTGCAGCAAGCCAAATACATGTCCTCCAAAGTTTCCAATGCCAGCTGCATTGGAACATTTGTTTGCATAGACCTTGATGGTGCAAATATGTGAATTTTTGCATTATTAGATGCTACAAATTGTGAAACCTGAAATGGTTCATTCCCTCTAGTTAAGCCATATCATTGTTGTTACATTTGTGACAGAAAGCAGAATTCAGCAGCTCACCAGTTTTCAATCATGGTCGTTCGAAGTCCATAAGCCACTAAGCATGAAGACCACTAGAAGTAAGGCCATGCCCGAAGAAGAAGCCATAAAAAAGCCCCATAAAGATTGAACCAATCCATTAGATATGAGAATGTTAAAAAATAAAAATAATAAAGTGAATTAAATTAAATTAAAAAGAGACGTTGTCACGCCAAGAGCATGCTTCCCAGGTGTCGGAGGTATGGAGATCAAGTGCTGCCTGTCTTATCTCGAATGCATGCCTCACTTCCAATTTCTTCTCCTGCATAGACTTTGTCAGTGTCTGAGCCCAAATGGGTTGTTGTTGCTGTTACCATTTCCATTGCCAGCACCACCACCACTACCTCCATCTTTTTCATTAACAGTATAAACTATCAGCCCAATGTACCCCGTAACCATTACTACACAACTCTGTTAATTCCCCTCAACCACAGCTCTGTGATTCCCCCTTCTACCCCATTCTCTCCACCCCCTCCTCCTGCTATAGCGAAGGCGCCCACCTTCATTTATAACCCCGCCTCTTCCTCCCACAAGAGATGCAACCATATTTATGTACTAATTATTACATCCGTAGGAGAAGCGGTACTTGGCTTTTGGGAGCCATTTGCTTTTCAAGAAAAAGGAGAAGCAAACCAGAGACAATAAAGCCAGATGCAGGTGATGCAGAGGGTTTCGAGATCTAATCGAGCCTTCTTGCGAATATGTCGGAATTGCTGGCATTGGACAGATTGATAGGCTTTTCCTTCAAAGAACTTTAGGAGGCCACCGACAATTTCAGTGGCGTGCACATAATCAACAATTCCATCTTCCATGTGGTTCTTCGCAGAAACAGAGTGGCGATCAAATAGATGAGAGGGCAAGTATCAAAGGAGAACAATGCCCTTCACAGATTCCACCACACAAGTCTGGTCACTCTGCTCGAATTCTGCGTTGAAGAATCGTCAGACCAGGACTCGTACCTTGTCTTTGAGTATGCCGAAAATGGGTCCCTTAGCGACTATATCCATAGCACACGGTCACATGAAGAGGGTTTGTACCTGTCATGGAACCAGAGGCTGCAGATCGTTTTGGACATTGCAGAAGGGTTGGAGTATCTGCATCAACTCCCACCTGCATTCACAAGGACATTAATAGCTGCAATATTTTTTTGGACAAGAATTTTCGAGCAAAGATTGCCAATTTTAGATTGGCCAAATGCGAAGCAAATGCCGGTTCGTGTCCATAGAAGTGGTTCCAAGTTGAAGGCAGAAGGTGAAAGGCTCCCAGGTAAAGGCTTATTCCTTCCTTCTCCTTCAGAGCCTAAGAGCCAACCCTGTACTACCTTCCTTCTCCTTCAGAGCCAACCCTATACTAGTCAATGACACAACTAGATGAACCCTGGAATATTCGAGGGTGGTAGGCTAGATAATACAACAATACTATACAAACATTAAAACAGTTGAGCAGGGTCAATCACAGAGCGCTGGCGATGGGTAGAAGCAGGAGGTAACTTCTATATTTATTTATTTTTTTCCTTCATGATTCATTTTCCTTTCTTCATGAATCATTCCCCCTTATGGCGAGTTTCCAGTGCTGCCGGTCCTGCAATTCTAGTGCTGCGAGTCCTCCAATAAGATTTGGAATAAGATTACACCTGGTTACATGCAAACATAAGAGATGGCACCTGGAAGTGGAAGTTGTGGCAGGCCTACAAGCAATGATAAGGAGTGGTGGCAGGAGTACCCTGGCATACAAGCAGGGCTGATGCTTCCTCTATTATACCATGCAGTCCATGGAAATCCAAAATAGCAGAGCTAACATTTAATGCCATCCACTAATGCCAGCATTAGATTAGGTAGTATTTTTACCAATTTCAAAATATCAAGCAAACAAAATTATAACATATGCTTTAGCTTCAGATTAGCCTCGGGTCCTCGCAAAGAGGACAAAGCGGCCAAATAACATGATTTATCAATATGTGCCCACAAAACTTGGTTTATAGTTGATAAGCGTTGACAAGCGAGGAGTAAAAGTAGCACTAATAATGCTAAAGTGCTCATTTTCGATTACTATAGGCATACTATAGTCCATGCCTGGAGGGCAGGGACTAATAATAGCGAGGTTACTATGGAACGTTGATATTTACAAATTTTCATGGTTCGTAGACTCTACATTTTACATGTGCTTTGTTCTTTGTTTGTTAAACTGTCTGTGTGACAAGATTCTCATAACTATAGTTATTCGGATTGATGCCATATCATTCATTGTTTGTAATTTATTTAAATATCATTTCTTAATTCTATTGATTTCACTAATAAGCTCATGGATCACATTTTTACTTGAAACTAGATCAAGAATTTTGAATAGAATGTCCTCCAAGGATTCCATAGCAATGATGTGCAAATAAAGACCAAGTTGATAGAGCTATTGAATAAATCTAAAAAATGACAACTTCATAAGATGAATTTTATGATTTTGTTTTTTGTTAGTGGAGAGTGAGGTTGAGACAACAATACAATAAACAAAAGAAGGTTCAAAGAAATAAAGCACTGCATTTTTACAATAAATAAATATATTTTTAATTAAAGAAGTTCATTATTGTGTGTTCTAATTAAGGTTGAAAAGTATAAAATCATAACTAGTGAGAGACTAATTAAAATATAAATCAAACCAATTACAAAAATATATAAGGGAATAAAAAATAAAAATTATTATTGTTATTATCTAATTTTCACACTTTTAACTATTAAGCCCACTCAAACTGTAATTGTGCTCAATAAATGTTGTGCTAAATAAAAGTATAAGAAAATATATAGGAAGAGATGAACCCTCTATTTTTAACCCTGTGACCTTTTTGGAGGAAACACATACTCTTAACCATTAAGCTCACTCAAACTATATATTTGCTCAATATAAATATTTAGCAATAAAGATTTGCACTTAAAACACTTCTGCTACTTGCACTTAAAACACTTCTTCTATCAAAAATATGCGGACGAACCATGAGATTATTGACAATAAGAAAGGAATGTATTAAAGTGAAAGCCAGGTTTATAATTTCGAGTCAGCTTTCTTTTACCGTTCGATGCAATGATTGGTCTTGCATCCTAGTTAACTGATAAACCCGACTCACCAATGTACCGCCACACAAACTTCGCCGAGTTTAAGAATCTACTGACTACCAACGAGTACAGTCGTGAAGTGTGTCGCCGATTTTGGGATTATCTTAGAATTTGTCTATCACATATGTGAGTGTGTGGTGGATTTTAAGATTATATTAGAATTTGTCTATCTTATTTCAGTGTATTCTTGAAATAATTTTTTATTTTTTATTTTTTTTTAAATATGATTATTTTAACCACCAAAAAAATCTACTCTAACATGTTGTTCATGCTGAATAACATTTTGAAAAATATTCTCACCTCCAATTACATCCCCTGCCAGATTTTTAACCTGAGAAACCTCACCTCACCAGCTGTGGCAATGACAACAACACCATAGTATCCACCACCCACATTGAAAATCAATGTGAGCTTCTGAGTTCCACTTCCCATTTTGGCCTAAGAGGCCATCTGTTGCTGCTGAGCATAAAACAAGGCTATTGCTGTGCGTTCTGCAATCAAACGAAGAACACTCAACCCAGCCATAGCACAAGCCACGCAACACAGCCATACCACAAACGTTTTTAGTACAATTTAACAAAAATAGTAAATAAAAAGAATTCAAGAACTTTGGTTATGCACATGAACATGGCCGGAATTAGTAGGGCTCCTCTGTCTTTGACCCAGAAGCCATTGCGATAGACCCTCACCAAAGCAGGGACTAATAACATAAAGCACTCATCCATGCAGTGGGGTTTCCATCGTGATAGTGTGCACTCATCCAGGTAAAAAAAAACTTTTTCTCATATCAAGGAGTTAGTTGGTTTTAATAATTGAATAATCATTTCTTTGGTTATATACCAGCAAAGTAATAGTATTTTTTTATTCCAAACTTATATTGAAATATATCAAATAGTCTACGGTACCGAAATGGAGAATGGAGGAAGCAATGTTTTCTAAGTGTTCAATGAAATACAATATGAATCTAATGATGTTATGGTCAATTGTATTGCTATTTCATTATATGTACGTTAGGTTTGTTATGTAACACAACACGATGATTTTGTCCTGTGGTATCTGGAGTGCCTTCAAATTTGTAGCAAGAATGAGATTTTACAATAGTATGGGTCATGTTCAAACTGTATATCAATCACGTTGTTGGAGGCAGACAAATACATAGATTGGCAATGTTTACTCATGTTTGTAACCCTGCTCATGGCTGATTGACTGTTTGAACAGAGGAGAAAGAGATCCGCAATGTATCCAATGGCCAACTCATCTCTTGTATTCCGGGGATGACAGAACTGCGACTGAAAGATCTGCCCAGCTTCCTCACAGTCACAGACTCATCGGATTTCTTGTTTCAATACGCCAAAAACGAGGCACAAAACACGCTCCAGGCTTCTCTGGTTTTGCTTAACACTTTCGACGATTTAGAAGGGCCGGTGTTGAGGGATCTCAACAATAAATTGTCAGGAAAGATGCTGTCCATCGGTCCTCTGTTACTGTCGGCAGGGGATACAACAGTGAACACCAATATATGGAAAGAGGAAACTCAGTGCCTTGATTGGTTGGACAAACAGAGAGTATCTTCTGTGGTGTATGTGTGCTTTGGGAGCGTTACAGTTCTCACAAACGAGGAGTTGATAGAGTTTGCATGGGGTTTGGTGGCCAGCAACAAACCATTCTTGTGGGCCATCAGACCCGACCTCGTTCAGGGCCACTCTGCAGTGCTCCCTCGGGATTTCATCGAGAGAAGCCAGAACCGTGGCTTCTTTGTGAGTTGGGCGCCGCAATATAAAGTGCTGTGTCACCCCTCGGTTGGGGGATTTCTGACACACAGTGGATGGAACTCCACAGTGGAGAGCATATGCGCGGGCGTTCCCATGATGTGTTGGCCCTTCTTTGCGGAGCAACAGACAAACAGGAGATTTGTTGATCATGTGTGGAAGATAGGGTTCGAGATGAACGAGAAGGTCTCCAGAGAAAACGTGGAGAGATCGGTGAGGAAACTGATGAATCCGGACGATGAGGAGGTAAAGATGATGAGCAGAAATATATTGGAGCTGAGGGAGAACGCAATTGCAGCCAGTCAGGTTGGCGGATCTTCATACAAGAATATGGAGAAGTTTCTTGACCAGATGTTGAATAGAAACATATCTTAGTTTTATAGGCTTTGTTTTGTTTGTGAGTTACAGTTATTAAGTTCAGAAATATCTGTCACGTTCGCCTTGCTAAAGACATATATGGTGTACGAATGCGAAAGGTAGTCATAGCTGGAAGGTATGTGCTTTGTCCATTACAATTATCTAAATTTTAAATAAAATATAGGTCATGTTTGCTAGTTTTAAAAAATTTAAAATATGTCATCCTTTGCATTCCGAAAAATTTAAATGGTATGGCTGCGAAAAGCCATTTTTAAAATTTTGCAAAATTGTATTAAGATCCATTGTTATTGGTTTTAGAGTAAATACTTTTCATGCTTTTTATTTATATATGAAACTAGTGGTTGATCTTTCTGGAAACTTAGAAAATGGAAACAATTTTAAGAGCTTTAATGTATAGGAAATGTGGTTTTAGAAATTAATTTAGGATATAGAAAATAAATATATAATTAGATTATAGTTACATTTTTATTTTAGTTTTGAAATATTTTAATGGTTAGGACAATTATGTTGTATGAGTGAGAGTGAGAAAATTAATGTATAGAGAGAACATATTTTATGTAATTTTCATTTTAATTTAATTTAATATAACCAATTTTTTTAATTTATATTCACAACAAAAAGTTTATTTTTAGTAAATAAATTTGTAGATCTATGTAACTCATTTAGAAGGATCAAATATATGAAGATGAAAACATTTTTTTTGAGTGTACAACATGAGGAAATGTTTGCAATGGGAAATATTTGATTTGATTCCTCTCAACGATTAGTATGATTTTTCTGCGCTCTTGGTAGATCGTGAGTTACATGGATATTCTTTTGTGCACTTATAAAATGTTTGAACTAATATGAGAAATTTTTTATTTTCACTTGTTTTATATAATATATATTGGTAGTTAACAATGAAATATTTTATTTATGACTCACAATTAAAATTTTAATACTTACTTATATATATGTGAGTGTGGATGCATACATTGAATTATTTTTATGATAAACATTTTTAAATTGTTACATATTAAATATCATTCTATATACACACTCAATATATTTGTTATTGATATTTTTCTTTTATACATCAATTTAATTATTTTTATTATTAATATTTTTTAAACTCTATATAACGAATCCAAATTAAATATTTTAAAAATTACAAATCTCCATCATACTTTGAATTAGAAAGAACCTATTAATGAAACAAGTGTTTCATGGTCCCTCGCTATTGAAATTGAGGATTATGCTGCTACACAATTTGCATATAGAGTGTTTGTTAGCATGATATATATATATATATATATAAGCTAAGAAAATAATTATTCCATGAAATCGATTTAAAAAGAACTATTGTATTCACATTTATATGACAATGTTTCATAATAATTTATAATTTCCCCAAAATACTAAGTAGTAACTTTGGTACGACTTGCTCAAATCATATTTATATTATGTCCATCTACAACTAAATGGATGTCATATTCATACAGATCTTAAGTTGTTTAGTACAATGCACAATTACATAGTATTCATCAATTTGGCAAAGCACTTAACATGATGCTAGACTCTTGCCTAGGAAGAGACTAATACTGTAAAGATTGTGAGGGATTTTTCTTGGGTTTCTTTTTGCCTAAGCATTCAACCATTGATGTCAATTTTTTTGAAAAGAGATAAAGAGAACAATATTATTAATGCTTCTTTTGTTTTTCTAAAAATTATCATAGATTTTCTAATAACTTTGAAAAATAATGGGGAAAGTAGGAATTCACGTAGAGTGAAGCATAGCTAATTTCTAATTATATGAAAATTTCATTATAAAATCCATGATTCCAATAATTGATAAAATTAGAAGCAATAGCCACAATCAAGAGTAGAATATAAATGAAATAAGAATGCCCCCTCTATTTTACTTATAGAACTATACATTAATTAGTTAGAAAAATGAATCATAAAAATAAAGGAAGTATGCGTACAAGAAGTTATGTTTTTTTATCGCTAAATTATGTCGATGATGTTATGTTATTAACAAATCATAAAAATGCTTGTGATAGAAATATAATAATTCCATATAATAGTGGCATTTTCCTCTTAGGTAATATCATTGTTATTATTAAAACTCTTGTATAGAGAAAATATAATCATGAACATGAATGTCCTATGTTATATACATAACAAATGAAAAAAATTAGTAACAACAATTTAATGCTCCTTTTTTGAGCTATAAAGTTTGTTAAAGAATCCTAGAAGAAGCTTATTTACTCTATAAATAGTAAATGAAAAAAATAGTAACAATGACAATTTTATATAGTTGTTCTATGGGTTATAGAGTTAAAGAAGCATACAAGGTTGAAAACATTAAAAAATTGTGTTTAGTAAAACAATTATGTATTATTGTAGTAATAAAAAGGCTCGATTTTGACTTGTGCCTTAGTCAAATTGAGTAATTCGATTTTCCACATGTTGATGGTGTTGGAACCAGTAACATCAAGGGATCTCCCCAGTATGAAGTCCCAACTGGACCTCACACCATTTGGTGTAGAAGTCCCATCCGGTATGATGGCCCAATTTCCATTATCTTAAATGTCTTCCTTAGCTCTTACTTGTCAGCATGAGAGAGTGGTCTGCTTTGTCTTTGAACAATGGGGTTCGCATGCCTCCTGAGTGCTAGTGTTACTTGTGTCAAGGTTCTTTCATAGCAGAGAGAGAGGGTGGAAGTGAGTCTCTAGTTGGAAGGGAGGAAGTCCCAACTTTGTCAACGACACACAACACAAGAGGACATGCACATCTTTTGGAAGAGAAATCCACACAGATGTGGTAGTTACAACACACAAGGGAAGAGAGCACGTAGAACACCCAGCGGGACAGTCCGTGCAAGTGCAACGGTCGTTATAACAAGTTTACATGAAATGTTTTGTCTGATGTCCGAGGAAGTAACCAACATGAGCAAGACAATGTTAACAACTCATACAACACATTTTCGTAAATATATATATTAGAACAACTGAATGAGTTCAATTTTTTAACATACGTTAAATGAACGTATATTACAAGTGTTCAAGATTACTCTTACAAACAGTTGCAATAAATGTGTGAAAATGTGTTCGCCTATTATTAGGCTTCTAAATTAAGTGAAATTTCCAAGACACATCGATACACCATACATCACTAACCCTATAGATGGGGCGTTGGAGCCACTAGCCACTCCTCGAAGAAAATAATACAGACTCTCAAAGCTATATGGTAGGAGACAAGTTAAAAATTCCTTTGCATGTAAAAATGAGGGCTATTTACAGCCAAGGGTAAAGTTGGCCTTCGTAACTATTTGACTTCCCTCATTACTATTTGAATTTCATGACTTTTCAACTTTACATGACTCTTCAAATTACAATTGGGTTTGTTGGACTTCCATGTTTCATTACATTGATTTAAAATAGTATGGCCCACAGTAGTGATGTGGCTGACATGAATCATGACATGACTCGACATGGCAATGCTTGTACATTCATGCTCTTGGTGGTGTGCATGTCAAGTTGTAGTGTTGTTGAGTGATGGATGTCCTCTTCGTGTATCACACCTTCACCTCCATATGGAAAGGTGTGCAGAGTCCTTAATTGTCATTGGGTTCACTTGATGTTTCATGTGCACATTGCTCCTTTCTTGTACGTTGGAATGCTTGACATGTTTGTCTGTTCGTGAAAATATTTCTTAGGATGTTCACTCATTCGTCCATTTGTCTGTGACGACATCCTCACATGTTCGTCCATTCATGAACACATATTTGCATGTTCATTTGTTCATGAAAAGTTCTTCTTGCATGTTTGTCCGTTCACTCGTCTGCAAACACATCCCCTTGCATGCATCGTTCATTAGTCCGTTCGCAAACACATCCTTTTGCATGTACTCTTTTTGTTCATCATCGCGTCATGTCTATTCATGTTCTTGTGGCTACAATCGCTCATGATGAGATGACATCAAATCCATAAACCTGCTAGTCTACCATGATGCATGGTCATTCACTTTCGGATGTAGGTGATCGGGAGAGAGGAAAAGGCTACGAAACTATGTGAGCCAAGTTTCAAGCTAGGATGTGAGTTCTGGGCACTACTCACAAAAATTGCACAGAGTTTAGTGGGAGAATGAGAAGGAAAATCCGGATCAACAGTGACTATTCGCAGGATCTATGTCGACTCGAGGAAAAATCTACACAATTCTTGGAGGGAAGCAGTGCAGGAAGTAGAGGGCCTTGGTAGCAAAAACTACACAGTTTTGGGAGGGAGCTAGTTGCGGACTGCAGGAGTCCTGGCATCAGAAACTACACAATTCCTAAAGGAAGCTGGTGGCAGGCTACGGGATTACTCGAGACAAAAATTGTGTAATTACTGGGAGGCTAACCTATTGAACACCTCTGTGCAATTCCTTAGCTGAGTGGAATGATGGGTAGTTGAGGGGCTTGCTAATGAAATCTACGTCATTTTCTAAGTGAGCAGCTAGTCTACTATTTAGGTGGCGGGCTAGAAAAACTGTTCAATTTTTGGAGTGAGACAGAGACAGGCACTGGGTGTCTGTCTAGCCTGTCTGTGCAATTTTCTTAGTTAGAGAAGTAGGCAAGGTTTGTAGCTTCTTTGTAATTTTTAAGGGGAGTGAGTCCTCGGGTGACTTCCCAGTCAAACTCTTCGATTGAAGAGAAGCAGGGTTGGTTGATTTTCATTTGGGCATTGTAGATTTAGATGCCTTCCTAAGGAACTTCTGTGTTGTTCTAGATGACAGTCGGTCTGGTCGATTTCAGGATTGCACAGTGTAGGCTTCCTGGGAGATAGCTTCAGGCACTATGTAATTCTAGGTGGCAGTACATGTTCACTGAGCACTAAAACTGCACAATGTAGCTCAGCGAAGGTTCAAATGTTGGAGGGTGATCCGTTCATCAGAATTTCAACAAAATGACTAAGTGTGTGAGCGACTGAACTTGTGCATATGCAACCTTGTGAACACACACTCAACATGACTCGACGATAAGAAACCTCAAACCATCAAGACAACTTATACTTAGTTTGACTGACTGATGGTGCAAGCGACAAACATGACACTTATGATAGATCATTGAACGACTGTGACGACACTTGCGCGAAAGTGCATACAACATTGTGTGCGAGTGCAATAGATGTTTACATAACAAACAAAACTCAAACATAACCTTCAACACAACTAGAACAAGGTCGCAAACATGACATATCAATCAACATGCAAAAGACAACAATTCGTTGAACAAGTGAAAAAGAAGAATGACATGTAGAAGAAACACATAACATGACTTTTTGTGTGTGTGCACATGCATGTTATTGAGGATTGGGTGATATGATAATGACAAGAAGTCCTACCAACTCAAATAAGAAGTGTACTTTGAAATATTTTTTGTAATTACCATACTTACCCTCAAGATGATCATGCATTTGATGGAGTTTGCATGAGGTCCTGATATTTTCCATTACTTAGTTCCTTAGTCCCTCTCCTCAACTCCTTGGAAGCAATTTCATCATGTCACCTTTTACTGTAGTCACTGAGAGGTAGATTTGTGCAATTTCAGTGGACAGTGACTGCTACCAGAATGAGGCCCATCTACGCAATTTCTACATGCAAGACAGATTAGACATCTTAGACAACACTGTGCAATTTTGAGGCTCAAGGAACTACTCTGGGACATAGGTCTTGGGACGACACCTACGCAATTTCTAAGTGTAGTGCAACTAGACGGATTTGCGCATTTCTAGAGATTAGTGTTGTCTGGGCCTCTACGGGTTGTGGGGCTTTAGCAAGCGAGTCAGGTTGGCATCTCTATGCATCGCGGGGTTTTAGCAGGTAAGGGAGGAAGCTTGATTGTTTCAGAAACAAAGAGCATAGTCCTAGCAAGCTAGATGAGGCTAGGTTGCTTGGGAAAATGGCTAAGTGTGAGATCAGTTAAACGTATGCAAACATTGATAAGACTTGACTATGATCGCACATAGACACTTAGTGACATAGCGTATACCATGATAATCCAAAAGACATACTTTTCTTGATGGAAAAACCTTCATGTCATGAGTGCCTGAGGTGAGTGTGAAACATGTCTATGTGATTAAACCACTCATACGCACACAATTCCCTTGAAGCAAGACAATATCTCCTTTTCATGACAAACAAAAACCCCTCTGCCCAAATATGACACATGCTGCATGAAGATGAGAATGCAAAAAAATCTTAAGATCAAGGAGGGGATCTTGAAATCATTAGCTTACAAATAAAGAGACTAAGGATAATTGATTGTTGGATCTAGGGTAGGCTATGAAATTTTCATGCGAACCAAAATTTTGGAGGGTGGTTGTAGCCACTATAATGCTTGGTGACACACTCGTAGAACTCTAGCTCTCTTTATGGACCATGTTTCATGAAAAGCAAGTCTAACCCTTTTGAAAGTATTGTTCAGTATTTGATCATCATAGTTCCCAGACAAGCTTGGTTGAAAGATGTATTCCATACCATTCTCTTGATATGTTAGCACACATTTCAAGCCAAGTCAACCCAAGTGTTTTGATTGAGGATGAGGTGTATATTGGTGCACAAGTAATATGACAATCAGAGTTTAAGTTTCATCTCTTATGTCGCTCCACTCCCAGTAGGTCTGGACAGTATCTCAACGGAGTCGCGCAGGAACACAAGCATCACTCCACTGCTAGCAAGCCTGGTCAGCACCCTGGCAGAGTTACTTACATTACCTCTCTATGCAGGGAGCCTTTCTCTTCTTTTTCCTTATTCATTTTTTAAAAAATTTCATATTTTTCATAGAGCTGTGTGTAGGAACTTATTTATTTTAGTGGTGGAATAGAGATCCCAACTTATTAAGGGTATAAGAGGTTGTTCCTTTAGAGAAGTATGTTATATATACCTCTGAGATACTTGTTAAGGTTTTCCTCCTCACCTTACTCTACTTGACTGAGATGACAAGGATTAACCCAAAATAATTGACTAGAGTAGCTGGTGCTAGTTAGAGCACAAGCGTTGTGTTTTGACCAAGAATCAACTTGAACAGAACGTATTTTCCATCAGGGCATCACCGACTGAAGACAACACGTTCTTCATAAAGGGAGAGGACAATAGATAACTAGATGCTGACAGCTATACAATTCCTCTTATATTTGCCCAACTTGTCTCAAGAGCCAAACATGTTTTCACGAGAGGCTAACCTATGGGTACAAGCAAGAAAAGAAAGAAAAAAGCAAAAGTAGAATTAAAGAGAAAAAAAAACAAGAAAAGCAAGCAAGCAAGCAAGCAAACTGAAGCAAGTAAGAAAGAAAGCAAACATGCAAGCCATAATGCAAATCAAAGCAATGCAAAGAAGCAAATGCCACTCTTACTCCTATGCTAAATAGTGCATGGGTTTACTTATGTGAAGTGATATTTCCTATGTAGCCAATGATGCATTAGCTGGTCCATGTTGGTGAAGGAATAGTTTGCGAGAAGCACAGTCAAGTGAACCAACAAACATAAAAAATACAATAATGAAAACCATCATGCTCCAAGTTCTAAAACATCGATAGAAAAGAAAAGAGTGAATTCTAAAGATAGACATTCTGTGGACTTAACGTGGTGCTTTGACACACTGCGTGCATATGATAAACATGCACGCTCTTTTTAATGTGACATATAAGTGAACCTAAGAGAGGCCAACAACCTATGATTTGCAAGAAAGCTCGTTGTCTAAGATTCCTCCAATGCTTGAGCAATGGGATCATGCGATTTGAGTCGAGGAAGTGAAATATTGGTGTTTGGTTGATCTTTAATGCAGACGGGGAGTCATGAGGAGCTTCAGGTGTTTCATAAATTTTCTGATCAGAAGTGGAACTAACCTCAGGGCAGGGAGGGCCAAACATAACGACCAGCTCATGGTCAAGTGCCTCGATAGCTTGCGGGGTTTCCACTTCATATATATATAGATCATCAAAGACCAGTGCGTTAGATATATTAACAACATGTGAATCAACATTGTGATCAGATGAAGAAGTACAAATATCATGATAATGAAGATCAAAAAATTCAGAATTTTTGTCAGCATCCTCATGATTTGATGAATCACACAAAGGAGTAGATGAGAATCAAGAATGTTCACCCTTTGTGTTTCTAGAAAAAGAAGATGAAAAATTTAGTCGATGTTCAATGAATAATTTGTCCTCTCCAGTGTCAAATGTTCTACTGACATCTAGTGCCTTCTGTGAATGATCAAAATTAGATGCATCCGTGGATAGATTTATGCAAGGAAAATAAAAAACAACAGAAATAACAACGATGTTATGAAAAAGAGGAGGAGGCACAGACAGAAGGAGGTTATCCTTCACCATAGGTTCATTCTCATATGCTCTGTTATACTCTTCATGAATGACAATGTAGGTTAGCTGTGCAACATAAACTCCACGATGGTTTGATCCTCATTCACAATAGATATAGATTCTGGAATGGAAGAACACAAGATAGTGGAGTCTAGAGGATCAGCAAAACGCAGAGACAGAGGTTGAGGTAACAAGTGTGTATGATAACTAATGGGCTTACCAACCAAATCTACAGAGATATTGAGGTGGTGAGGGTGGGATGATGTGATAGCTAAAAATATGTGTGCACACATTCTCCCAGATCACTCTGCGGTGGTGGAGTTGTTTGATGAGGGGAAGGTAGATAGTCACTTGTGACAGTGACTATGTCCACTTGTGATCGTGCAACTCCATCAACGAAGTATGCTGAGTAGGGTTTGAACTTCAACTTCATCTTGGGAAAGAGTGATTTGCTAAGGCAATATTCAAATTTATCATGAGATAATGGAATTTCATTTGACTTTTTAGAGCTTCAAACATGAATAGATGGAAGCGATGTGAAAAATACATAGGTGATTTACGCAGGGCCTCTCGTTGTTTTAACAATTTTTTATCAAGTTCTTCATGATCAAAATGGTGAAAAACAGGTTCAACTACATCATTGAACTGCTTGAATTTGTTCACAAGTTATGAGAGAGTATGTTCCACCATCGCAATGGATGTTTGCGAAGTATGCGTGTGAGTAGTGAATAGACCTCTATTTCATTAAAACATTCTATGTTGGCCATGAGTGCATGGAAGTCATCTAAGTGCTCACGCCAGACCACTTCGCCTTCACCATCATACATGATTTGTGAAAATTCATTCAAGAACTCTCACCTCACATGAACGGTATGTCTGTTGGATAGACATTTCAGAGGGTGCACTATAACAAACTCCATGATAGATTTGCGAAGATTCAACATAGATTGTGAGGAATCAACTTGTCATCTCGCCCTCCTTCTAGCGAAAGAATGTTGATGGTGTTGGACCTGGCAACATTAAGGGATCTCCTCGGTATGAATTCTGAACTAGAGCGCAGACCATTTGGTGTAGGAGTCACATCCGGTATGATGGCCTAGTTTCCATTATCTTAAATGTTTGCCTTATCTCTTTCTTGTCAACACTAGAGAGTGGTATTCTTTCTCTTAAAATGACAAGGTTCACATGCGTGGTGAGTGATAGTGTTACCTGTTTAAAGGTTCTTTCACAATAGATAGAGAGGATGGGAGTGGGTCTCCAGTTGCAAGGGAGGAATTCCCAACTCTGTTAGAGACACACAACACAATAGGACATGCATAGCTTCCCGAAGAGCAATCGACATGGATGCAATAGTCACAACACACAAGGAAAGATAATACATGCAACACCCAACAGGATAGTTTGTGAAAGTGCGACAGTTGTCATAATAAGATTATATGAAAGGTTTTGTCTGATGTTTGGAGAGGTAAAAAACATAAGAAGGACAACATCAAAAAATTATACAACACATTTTCATAAATATATGTACTAGAACAGTTGAAGGAATTCAATTGTTTGACACAGGTTAAAGCAACATGTATTACAGGTTTTCAAGATTAATATTACAAGCAATTACAACACATGTGTGAAAATGCGTTGGCCTATTATCAGGCTTCTGAATTAAGTGAAAGTTCTAAGACACATCGATACACCATACACCACTAACTGTGTAGGCAGGGTGTTGGAGCCACCACTCGCTCCTCAAAGAAAATAAAACAAACTCCCAAGGCTATGTGGGAGGAGCTAAGGTGAAAAGTCTTTTTCATGTACAAATGAGGCCTATTTATAGCCAAGGGTAAAAATGGACCTTGTAACTGTTCAACTTCCCTCATGATTGTTTAACTTTCAGGACTTTTCAACTTTACATGACTCTTCAGATTACAAGTGGGTGTCTTGGACTTCCATGGTTCATTACACTGATTTACAATAGTATGGCCCACAATATTGATGTGGCCAACATGACTCGTGACAAAAATTGACATGACAGTTCCCATACGTTCCTACTACTGGTGGTATGCATGTCGAGCTGGAGTGTTGCTGAGTGATGGATGTCCTCTTGGTGTTTCATAGCTTCACTTCCATATGGCAAGGTGTGTGGAGTGCTCAATGTTCATTGGGTTTGCTTGATCTTTCATGTGCATGTTGCTCCTCACTTGTACCTTGGCATGCTTGACATGTTCGTCTATTTGCGAAAATATCTCCTCGCATGTTCGATCATTCGTACGTTCGTGAACACATCCTCACATGTTCGTTCATTCACGAACACATCTTTGCATGTTCGTCTGTTCATGAAAAATTGTTTTTGCATGTTCATCCATTCACTCATTTACGAACACATCTACTTGCATGCATCGTTCACTCTTATGCTCACAAACACATCCTTTTGCATGTACTCTACTTGTTCATCCCGTCTGTCATTGCATCATGTCTATTCATGTTCCTGTGTCTGTAATCACTCACGATGAGATGACATCAAATCCATAAACCTCCTAGTATACCATGATGCATGTTCATTCGCTTTTAGATGCAAGTGGTGAGGAGAGAGGACAAGGTTGTGAAATTGTATGAGGAAATTTTCAAGCTAGGAAGCAATTTCCGAGCACTATTGGTGAAACTTTCACAGAGGTCATTAAGAGATTGGGACACACAATACAGATCAACAATGACTATCTGTGGGATCTGCCTTGTCTAGAGGAACAATATGTGCAATTCCTGGATAGAAGCAGTCCCAAAAGACGAGTGCCCTAGCAGAAAAAGCTGCTCAATTTATAGAGGGAGCTAGTTTTAGGTTGCAGGAGGCTTGGCAGCAAAAACTATGCAATTCCTGAAGGGAGATGGAAACAGGCTGCAAGACTGCTGGAGACAAAAAATGTGCAATTGCTGGAAAGTTGACCTACTGAAAACCTTGGCGAAATTTATGAGTTGAGAGAGATGCCAGGCAGCTAAGGGGCTTGCTCATGAAATCTCGACATTTTTTAGGGTGAGCAGCTGACTAACTATTTGTGTTGGTGGTTGGAAAACATGTGTAATTTCGAGAGGGAGACATGGATAGGCACTGGTTTTTTGTCTGGCTTGTCTATGTAATTTTCTCAGCCAATAGAGTGGGCAAGATCTAGAGCTTCTACGCAATTTTTGAGGGTAGTGAGTCCTCGCGTGACTGCCCAGTCAAAATATTTGGTTGACGAGTAGGAGGGTTGGTTGATTTACTTGCTGGAATCATAGATTGAGATGGCTTGCTAAGGAAATCTTGTGATGTTCTCGATGATAGTCAGTCCAGTCAATTTCACGATTGCACAGTGCAGGTTGCTTGGGAGACAACCTCAATCTCTGCACATTTTTGGGTAGTGGTACATGTTCACTGAGGGCTGAAACTGCGCAATGCAACTCAACAATGGTCTGACTATTGGAGGTGATCCAGTCGTAAGAACTTCAACAAAATGAAAAAGTGTGTAAGCAAATGAACTTGTGTAGACACAACCTTGTAAACACGCACTCAACATGACTCAATGACAAGAAACCTCAGACCATAAAGACAACATATACTCAGTGTGACTGACAGATGGTCCGAGCAACAAGTACAATACTTATGATAGATCATTAAACAACTGCAACGATGCTTGCACGACAGTGCATAAAACATCATGTGTGAGTGAAATAGATGTTTACAAAACAAAAAAAACTCAAACACAACCTTCAACATCACCAGAAGAAGGTCGCAAGCATGACATAACAATCAATATGAGAAATACGAAAGTTCGTCGAACAAGTGAAAAAGAAGCAAGACATGTAGAAGAAACATATAGGATGACTTTTTGTGTTTGTGCACATCCATGTTATTGAAGATAGGGCGATATGACAATGAAAGGAAGTCCTACCAACTCAACTAAGAAGTTTACTTCGAAATATGTTCCGTATTACCATACTTACCCTCAAGATGATCATGCATCTAATGAAGTTTGCATGTGGTCCTGATATTTTCCATTACTCGGTTTGTTGGTCATTCTCCTAAACGCAATCATAATGATTTCAGCATGTCACCTTTTCCTATAGTTACTACGAGGTAGATCTGCAAAATTTTAGCAGGCAATGACTGTTGCCGAAATGAGTCCCTAGGAGGTCCGTCTATGCAATTTCTGCATGCAAGACCAATAAGACATATTGGAAAACACTACATCCTTTTTAGGTTGAAAGTGTTGTTGTGGGATAGTGGTCCCAGGGGGGACACCTCTGCGCAATTTCTCAGTGCAATGTAGCTCGACTTCTCTATGCATTTCTAGACAGTAGTTTTCATTGGGGCCTCTATGGGTTGCCGGATTTTAGCAAACAAGGGAGGTTGGTGTCTCTGCGCACTATGGGGTTTTAGCAACCAAGTGAGGAAGTTTGATGGTTGCAAAAAAAGAAGAGCATAGTTCTGGGAAGCTAGATGAGGCTAGGTTTGTTGGGAAAATGGCTAAGTGTGGGATTACTGAAACATATGTAAATATTGATAGGACTTGATTGTGATCCCACACAAACACTTAGTGACACAACATAGACCATCCATAATACATAAGACATACTTTTCTTGATGCAACAACCTTCGTAAGGTGAGAACGTGAGGTGAGTGTGAAACATGTCTATGTGATGAGAACCACTAATATGCACATAATTCCCTTGAAGCAAGACAATATGACAAACAACAACCCCTATGCCCAAATATGACACATGCTGCATGAAGATGAGAATGTGGACAACTATTAAGATCAAGAAGGGGAGCTTGAAATCATTAGATTACCAATCAAGCGACCAAGGATAACTGATCATGGGATCTGAGGTAGGCCACAAAATTTGCATGTGAGAAAAAATTTTGGAGGGTGGTGGTAGCCGCTACAACACCACATCTACAAGATGACTTGGATTTTAGTTAGCTAAAGTGACATGGTCTTGTCTCCTAGTAAGATGAGTTATTTCGAGTTTGTAAGCTAAGACTAGAGTTGTGCATATATTGATTGCTAATATTTAGCAATCTAGTTGAGTTATTTTAAGTTCAACTTAGTTAATGAGCTCAAGTCATTAGTTGAGTCAGTTGAAGGTTATTCAAGTAGTAGAACTATTGTTAACTCAGTGATATCTTAGTTGACTAGTTAATCAACTAAAAATAGACACATTCATACGTGGAATTTAAATTTCCTACTTGAGGTGAAGGAAAATGCACGATTGTCTCTACATTTTTATATTGTTGAGTGTGCAGTTCTTTTGCACTAAGAAAGTGACCAATTCTTCAAGCTATTGCACAAGGAAATAGGGAATTTCCCTTATTTTTCAGGGTCTAATTCCTCCAAGATTGCACAAGGAAATAAAAGGTTGGTTGAGGCGTGAATTAGATAAGTGTTGGCCAAACTAGGTCAAGAAGATGGAGAAGAGGATTGTAGTGTAGGGTGTACTTCATAATTGAAGCAAAACATTGTAGTGGTTTCTCTTTTCATCTGAATTAATGCAAATAAGAGGAGGGGTCTTTCCTATTTGGGTTTGCCTATAAATAATTGTGGTCTTATGGTTTTGATGGTTTTGTGTCATTGCATGTGTTTATAAAATTTGATTTCCATTCTACATAATAATAGAGGAATTTTTGAATCTCTAGTTTTGAGTTTGAAATCATCAGTAGTAGCAAATTTATATTAACTTATACATGGTATCAAAGTGTAAATCACATTAGAAACTAGTTAATAGATCTTCTCCTCTAGAAATTTTGATTTGTAGATTCAACGAAGTAGGTTTTCTTCTATGCCGAAAAATGTGTTTCAACAGATTAAGATTAGAGTATGCCCTAGAGTGAACATAAGATTTCATAGAATGGAAGGATAGGATGGAAGTTGTACTCGATGATGATGAAGTGTTGGAGTACACCAAAATTGATATTCCAAAACCAAGAGTATGAGATGCACAACAATTAGCCTAGTGGAAGAAGGATACCACAAAATCTAGGAGGATCATCTAGGAGTGTGTGTGGGACCACACAGTCTTGAATTTATGTGGCAAAGAGACTGCATATTGCTATGTGGAAGACACTCAATGAGCTATTATAAAATTGTAGTGATGCCAAGAAATTGGCATTGAGGGAGTGTTAGCTCTGCTACATATCTTTGATATTGGTGGATCAGAGGTGAGCTTGGTTGGTTCAGTTATGCTTCAAATGAGCTCATAATGGTTATTCTTGCCTTTTCCCTTTGTCCTGCCCATTCTCCCTTCATCTCCATTTTTTCTACTTTTCTTCTAAAAAACCAAAAAGAACTCCTTTTGCTGCAAATCTCAAGCACAAAGGCTAAAATCGCATAAAACCACGCCCATATGACTCTATGCCTCCATAAAATCATTGCCTTAACCCCAGCCATTGATCTTCACCCGCCGATCTGACATCTCTTCATCATGCCTGATGGAAAAGTAGCATGATTAAATCCCCGCCGTCTAGTCATTTCCACCAGGATCGGACGGTCCTCACACCTTTCGTGCCCACAAAGTGATGGTACGTTAACGCGTGAGGGAGGGTGGTTTTCCTCTCTCCTCCACTGCTGCGTGTCACGTGCCGAATGGGATCATGCACCCTTGCACTTTACCACCTAACATATAATGGTGGTGTGATCGAAACTACTTACCGCTTAAACCTCCATCGCCGCCTATTAACCACTGTGTGCTTTTGCCGTTCGATTACCATTGGATTTACCTGCCCGAGATTTGATGACCCATGCTCATTCTGCTCCCACTTCTCCCGATATCCCCTGCTAAGCCATCTCCACTATCTATCCTTTAGATATGATGGCCGATCTTTCTCCTTCATCAAAACCATCCACTCGCCATACAATCCACGTCCCTTGACCATTCTGTGCACCTGAAGGATGAAGGCAATCACCTACCAGTACTAGCCACAATTTCTCCTGAACAACCACATTTAACAGATAGTATGGCCAAAGAGGAAAAGGACAGGCCATCAGCACGTAACTACATTTAGCAGTTATGGAACTTCAGGGATATGAACACTCCAACTACTTGCAAGGACAACAGAACATCCGAAAAGATTAGATTCATACAATGAGACAAGTAAGGGCACTTAGAGACTCCATCAAGTAGTTAAATGTAGTTGGTGGTCAATTATGACTTGTCTATACCTAAAATGGCCAAGTGCCTTTGTAATGAAACTCTATAAATAGCCACAAACAAGATGTACTCAGGGTTAATGGTTGATGTTTTGATGTAAGGTTCAACTTCTGGAGACTATAGCTATTTTGACACTTTCAGTGTCTCATCTTCATTTTTAGCTAATACAAGCTTCTTTTGTTGTTAATTGCTCACTTTCAATTTATCTTCTCTTGCAAGTTGTGCCTGATATGCTGCATTCCTGAACTCTTGATGTTTAGCATTAGAGTAGCTATCATCCTATCTTTGCATTAAAGTCCTGTATGTATCATTGAATGAGTTATTCAGGTTTCTCTTCATCTAATGCCAAAGAGCTATCATCTTGTCTGTGAATTAGTAGATTAGATTCGTAGACTTCTTTGCTGGTTGTAGCCGGCCATCACATGGTCTTATGCATCTGATGGTGTGGTCAGTATTCTCCATATTCACCTTATCTCTAAACTATGAGTAGTTGGTGGTCGAAAGCCTTGTAGTCTGGGGGTGTTCATGCATGTTTGGAGTGAAACAACGTAGGAGTAGTTATTTGGCTTAGATAAGCATAATCCCTTCCATTCATCCATTTCAAACAATAAGTTGAATTTATATGTTACCAGGCATCTCCAAGCTACAAACTAGGAGAGTTTCTTGGAATCCTAACATAATTGGCATTGTTGCCTCGAAGAGGAGATTGAAGCTCAGCTTCCCTCGGTGAACGACACTGTCCTAGCTTTGATGATAGACAAAGTCTAGACACATTTATGGTTGTAATCATATATCTGGCGATTCTACTGGAGGACCAACCTAGTGGCGACTCCACTTAATAGTGTTGGCTCAATTTGTGATGCATACTTAGAGGAATCCTCAGAAATCACCAGCTGACCTAGTGCCTCACCCTGAAAGGATTGTTAAGCAGAGGAAAACATCAGAGAAAGGAGCATCAAGATCAGGTAAGCCTAAACAATCTTATGTATCTCTGTAAGAGAAGATTACAACTGAGAATGTTTATCTTGAAGATATAGAACATGGCATTGTTAGTGAGGAAATACCCTCAGACATTCATAAATATCCTCATTCATTAAGTTCCCCTTTGGATCTCAGTCCAAAGAAAGTATCCCATACAGTCCATCATATTCCTTTGTATTTGTCATCTATTTCACTGCTCCTTATTGTTCAAACTGTCAGTATCCTTATGCCTACCCTAGCCATGGCAGGCCAACAAGCACCCATAAAGATGTAAAGAATCATAGCTACTAGGTATGGACCCATGCCTGCAGGAGTGTATGAGAAATACATGCCTAAGTTCACTGGTACAGAGGGAGTAACAGTTGAAGAACACCTTGAGTCTTTTTATAGTTTCGTTGATAACCTAGATATCAGTAAAGATGATGTCTAGATGAGAGTATTTGTTCAAAGCCTTGATGTAGAGGCTAGAAAATGGTTCAGGGAATTGGCCCCTAGGTCTATAATAGGCATTGAAGCATTAGATGATGTATTCTTGGATCACTGGGGAGATAAAAAAGGCCTGCTATATTACCATACTGAGTTTGGAAACCTCAAGAGGGAAAATGGGGAATTGTTGCCTGATTTTAATAAAAGATTGAATCGTGTGTATAGTAAAATACCAGCTGAAGTAAAGCCTACCCCCACCTCTACCAAACTCACTTATGCCAATGCTTTTAACTCTAATTTTTGCCTACTATTGAGAGAAAGAAGATGTGCCACTCTAGCTAAGATGCAAGATGAAACATTAGAGGTAGAATCTAATATCATGGCTGCAGAAAAGCTCAAGAGTCATGCTGATAGGAGGAGGTAGAGAGATGAGGCCTCTTCCTCCTCTGCTTCATCTTCAAAACCTAAATTAGACAAAATGAATAAAATGATAGAGTCATTGGCTACTGAAATATCTAAGCTGAAGGTTGAGTAGAGCTCTAGAAAGGCAAGGCTTCCAAACACATTTGCTCCCAGAAACCAAAATTTATTTAGAGGAGAAAATGATCAATTGCAAATCATTCAAAGGGGTAAAGAAGCTAGTGAAGAACAAAGGGTTAAGGCTCCTTTCCAAAACGTAGTCATGGAGGAGGAGCAGTTTGAAGAAGAGGATGAAATTCATTGCATGGAAGATAAGGGCAGTGTTGCCTTTTTGACATTGGTTGCCTATGAAGAATCATTGTTCTAGGACCAAACCAGTGAAGAGTGGGACAGAAAGGCTATTCTGCAGACTGATGAACATCAAGGATATAATCTGAGGTCAAGACCAAGCAATGTCAAGGAGGATCCTATCCAGAGAGCTATTGCCCCCACAAAGCATCAAAACATTAAACAAAAAAGGCCAGCAGCTGACCCAACCATCCTCAAAGCACCAACTCAAGAGGTAGGAGTTCCTGACAATTCCCCTTCCCTTTTTAGCTTTGAATCAGATGTCTAGAAGTTAAAAATATCTATGCCTCTGATAGAACTTGCAAAGAGTAATGCTTTTAGAAAGGCTATCCTTGATGCTCTTGGGTTGAAAGTAACACAAGTCTCCACTGATTATGTCAATTTACAAGATGACAAACCTGCAGTTGTGCTTGGCCCAATGACTGATCATGCTAATGATAATTCCCTGTCATTTTATGTCTCCTTGACCATTCAGAGGCCAACCACAATATGATGCCCAAAGCTATCATGGAAGAGTTAGGCCTTGATATTACCAAACCATATCATGATTTGTTCTCCTTTGATTCAAGAAAGATGAAATGTCTGGGGTTGATCAAAGATTTAGCTATTACCCTAACTCAGCTGCCCATGAAGAGCATGATGATGGACATTGTGGTAGCAAATGTCCCTCCTAAGTTTGGCATGTTTTTGTCTAGAGGATGGATTAAGAGATTACGTGGGATCTTACAAAATGACTTATCTTATGCCATTGTCCCAATCTTTGGGGGAGAAAGTAGGAGATTATATAGAGAGGAACAGCTAGCATATATCATCACTGATGAGATGAATCCTTCTAATCAGCCTATTTATTTTGTGGACACTGATTTTGGAGCATGTATTCTCCAAATTGAGGAATCCCAGAAGCCCTCATTCTAGCTCAAGAAACCAATAGTTCGGGCCCTGGGAGAGCAAGGAAGTCAGCTTTGGGAGATGTTTTTTGATGGAGCATGTATAAGGGAAACTACAGGAGCAGGGGTGGTGCTGATATCTCCAAAACAGGAGAGCACACATCTATCTTTTAAGATGGCTTTCCAAGTCACCAGCAATATAGTAGAGTATGAGGCTCTGATATTGGGTCTTAACGCAACTGAAGACAGAGGAATCAGAAACATAAAGGTGTTTGGAGATGCTGATCTCATCATTGAACAAGTGAAAAAAACATTTCAAGTAAGGCACCCAAGGCTTAAATCATACAGAGATGAGGTATGGAGACTCAAAGATTCTTTTGATATTTTTTGTATCTCATATATCCCTAGAGTAAAGAACTAGCTTGTTGATTCCCTTGTTGTGTCTGCTAGCATGTTTATCCATTCTATGCCTCCCAGAATAGTTTATGAAGTTCAGATGAAGTATAGACCATCTTTGCCTGATAATGTCCAGCATTGGAAATTTTTTGAGGATGCTGATGAGGTAAAAAGGTTTCTGCAAGTCATTGATGAATTCTCTGAAATTCAAATTGACCAAGAGAATGAAGCCTTGGAGGAAAGCCCCCAATCCTACCTTAGAAACAAAATTGGCAAAGACAACATTGTCTAGTTGCCCAACAATCATATACCTAAACGTCTAGTTCCCTTAGAAAAGTTGTTTGACTAGAATGATGTACCCTATAAAGTTGCCCAAAAGAAACATCAATCTATAGTCCATGAGCATAACATAGGGAGTCTAGAACATCCAAGATACATAAATCTGTCCACCGATTAATCTGTTGCCCAAAGTTCTTAGTACTGCAATTTAATGAAGCAATTTATTGATGTCCTTGCCTAGGAAAATAGTGACCTGAAAACGTATGACAAAAGGATCATCCAGCATAAAATTCCTCTAGAAAAAGATGCCATCCCTTTTAAATAGAAACTGAGTCCGATAAATCCTTTGCTCCCCCCTCTGATTGAAAAAGAAATCAAGAATTTGTTGGCTGCCAAAATCATAGCCCCCCTGAGGTATTCAAAGTGGGTAGCCAACTTGGTAGTTGTGAGGAAGAAAAGTGGAGAAATCAGGCTCTGCGTTGATTTCAAAAACTTAAACAAATTCTCTAAGAAAGACAATTATCCTCTACCCATGATGGAGCATTTGTTGTAGAAGGTCTCAAGAGCCAAAGTGATGTCTTTCCTGGATGGATTTTCAGGATATAACCAGGTTGTTGTACATCTAGATGACCAAGAGAAGACTGCATTCACCACTCCTTGGGGCATTTTTTTGTATTCCAAGATGCCTTTTGGGCTAATGAATGATGGAGCCACCTTTCAGAGAGCTATGGACATAGCATTTGTAGGAGAGAAGGATAAGTTTGTCCTTATCTACCTAGATGATATAACAGTTTACTCCAATAGCCATCAAGACCATTTGCAGAATTTGAAGAAAGTGTTTCTAAAGTGCAGAAGGTTTGGGATTTCAGTAAATCCTAAAAAGTCACAATTTTCTTTAGAAGAAGGCTAGTTGTTAGGACATGTTGTTTCTGCTACAGGTGTCAGAATTGACCCAGAAAGAGTAAGAGAAATACAGAACGTGTTTGTCCTGAGATCAAAGAAGGATATCCAGTCCTTTTTGGGCAAGATAAATTTTGTAACGAGGTTTATCCCAAATTCTGCAGAACTTGTAAAACACATTACCTCCATGTTGAAAAAGGGGTCAGAAATCAAATAGCCTGATGCAACGAGAAGATATTTTGAATCCATCAAGAAAGCTATTATGGAAGCTCCTACTCTGATTAGCCTAGATTACAGCAAAGAGTTCCATATATTTTTATTTGCCTCTGATGACACCCTTACAATAGTTTTGTTGCAAGTAGATGAGGGAGGTTGAGATCATCCAGTGGCATTTTTAGCAAAACCTTAAGGGATGTTGAGCTGAGGTATGATATCATTGAAGAACAAGCATATGCTTTTATAAAATATTTGAAAGATTTCAGAATTTACATTTTTCATTCCAAGGTAATTGCATATTTTCCATCTGTTTCAATAAAAGATGTCCTAACGTAGCCAGATGTTGATGGAAGGAGGGCTAAATGGATTGCAGAGCTTATTGAATTCAACATAGAATTGAAGCCCACCAAGCTTGTCAAAGGTTAGCGCCTTGTTAGATTAATGGCTGAAGAAAATTTCAAAATGCTGGACATGAATTTGATGAGCATGAGTTCAGAGGATGGTCTGAAAGAAGAAGAAACACTTGAACCAGGAAAAAAATCAGTCATTGGTTCAACTTTTGGAGACTGTAGCTATTTTGACACTTGGAGCGTATCGTCTTCATTTTCAGCTAATACAAACTTCTTTTGTTGTTAATTGCTCACTTTCCATTTATCTTCTCTTCCAAGCTGTGCCTAATATGCGGCATTCCTAAACTCTTGGTGTTTAGCATTAGAGTAGCTGTCATCCTATCTTTGTGTTCAAGTCTTATATGTATCATTGAATGAGTTATTCAGGTTTCTCTTCATCTAATGCCAGAGAGCTATCATCCTGTCTGTGCATTAGTAGATTATATTTGTAGACTTCTTTAGTGGTTGCAGACGGCCATCACATGGTCTTGCGCATCTTCTGGTGTGGTCAGTATTCTCCATATTAACCTTATCTCTAAACTGTGAGTAGTTGGTGGTTTAAAGCCTTGTAGTCTATGGGTGTTCACACATGTTTGGAGTGAAACAAAGTAGAAGTGGTTATCTGGCTTGGACAAGCATCATCCCTTCCATTCATCGATTTGCAACAATAAGTTGAATTTATATGTTACCAGGCATCTCCGAGCTACAACCTAGGAGAGGTTCTTGGAATCCTAACAAGGAAAAGCTAAAACATATTCACATGTAGAAAAATAAAACCATTCCACATTACCTCTCTAGATTCACTTAGTGTTGAGATGAACTTAGAGGCATAGGATAAAATGGGTCATCCTCTAAGATAGTGATCCTATCTCTCCTTGGCCTTCCAAAATACTAACAAAACTACCATAACTTTGAAAATAGAAGGGACAAATTACCAAATTGGGAGAGATTTTGGTCTGATTTAGTGCTGGAACAATTTAGAAGGAACACTAGAGATTTACTAACATCAAAAGCTGAGGAAGAAGAATTTTCTCCACTTTTGCAAGGAAAGAATGTTAAGGGAAAGAAGGCCCAAGTTTAGGTTGATTTCAGCCAGAATAAAAGAAAGAAGTAGGACCTCAATAAAATAACAAAATTTCACTATCATGAATAAGGATTCTATGCAACCAAGTGTCCACATAGGAGATCCGACAAGGATCCTAAACAAGGAGCTAGACGACATGCCTTGACATCTCAATTTGAGCTCTATATTGTCCTCTTTTATTGCATGGAAAGCACAGTAAGAGTGAGTGAGTGACACCTAGATTATGGTGCCTCATTCCATATGACATGATCCAAAGAATTACTTAGTATCCTAAAGGAGAAGGATCTCTAATTGCATAGAGAATTTGGAGATGGTGGGAGTTATAGTGCCAATATAATTGGTATTGTCACCTTTAAGAGGGATTCAAGCTCCCATATTCATCTGAATGATGTTATGTGTGTACCTGGGAAAAATAATAGCTTGATCTTTATAGCTCTATTGGATGATAGAGGTTATGATGTTGTTTTCAGTAAGGGGAAAGCCTTTCTGAGACATCTAGCCATTGGGAAAGTGAAACAGATTAGATTTAGAGTGAAAAATATCTACAATGTCGAGGTAGATTTCGCCATGCATGCAACTATACCTCTAGGAGTAAGGTGGGGTGATGTAAATCCTTAGTCTCAGAGTTGAAAATATTTGGGCGGGGTCCATAGGAGAGGAACAACAGTTGCAATATACTCTTCTCATGCATCATTACCCTTACTACAGGGGCTCACAATATTCAGTAGCAAAAGGATCAGATGCCTAATCCATAAAACAAAAAATTAATTAACCCCTAACTTGACCTAACCCCTTAATCGACCCTAACAAAAATAATCAAATAATATTTCTCCACATCAAGATGACAACATATTTAAAACACCTCCCAAAAGAATATAAAATACATTTACAGTAGAAAGACAATAAATTATACACTACAAAGACATATAATATAAAATACAATATACATATAAACATTTACGAAAATAATGTTTTAAACAAAGAAATATAATGAATAGATTTATAATGGATGATATTCATGTCTTGCTTCAGTGGGTCCATAGTCTCTACAATATTTTTTAGCTGATTTTATTATAGTTCTACTTGGCCTGAACTCCTTGCAATTTGTACAAGGGAAATAACCTCTTCGATCCTCATAAGCCCCTGATGCCTATCCCACGTATCCTTGGTCTCCTTGAGGAATGTCATATAACATTTTTTGTCACCAAACTTTCAATGATCATTTAGTTCAAAAATTAACCTCAACGTAAGCCCACAACCTTTCAAAACAATCACAACTAATATAGCAACTATGTCAAACTTATATGATGTTTAAGTATATATATATATATATATATATAGATATATAAATAATTTATATACACTTATATTATAATGATATAATATAATATCAATATTTATATATTTAATATATTAATAATATATATATATATTATAATATTAATGTTATATTTTCATAATTAGTTAAACTCAATATAAAGCAATCCCATATTAGACATTGTCAACGAAAAAAACCATTAATGGTAGAATTTAACATTATACAATAGTTAATTTAAATTTGCGGATATTCGACAACATGTCACACATTTTAGTATTCGAAAAAATGATGGATATTCGATGGTAAATGAAATTCCATCGGATATTCCACGACCATCGGGATTATAAAATAAAATACACAATGTTAGATATTCAACAACAAAAGAAATTTCATCAAATATTAGATAGTTAATTAACTCCCATTCCATATTTGATAACCATCGACATTTAAAAAAAAACAGAAAATACATTTTACTTTCGACAACTTTTCTGATTTTATCTATTTCATTGAATTCCCCTATTGGAAGTTCTGCACAAATATCATAGTGAAAATTTAGTTGCGCTCATTTCTTCTTAGGTTGAGTACATTGCTTCCAACTTGGTAGCTTGTGAGGACATATGTATTGATAAATTTTTGATGGGGCTATTTGATTAGGAAATGGAGTCGACTTTGATTCACTCTGACAATCAAAGTCATATCAAGCTCTTGGATAGTTTGGTGTTTAATTACAGGTTGAATCACAATAAGATGAAGTACCATTTTATTCAAGGTTGTGTGTAGTAGGGGAAGATAAAGCTACGTTATATACCAATGTATAAGAAAGTAGCACACATTATCACAAAGGATTTAATGAAGGGAAAATTCTTATTCTTGAAAGGTATGTTGTGGGTGGTGAAAAACACTTTTCTTGTTAAGATTGAGGGTTGAAAATGTAGCTTGGAAGGTGATATTTCATTGGTAAAATGCCATGACATGCAAAAAATCACTAAAATTATCTCACACCTGAATCAATTAAATATTTCCTAAGTTTCATCCTTAAGCATAGAATAAATAATTTAATTTCTTTATGATAAATTCTTTGGCAAAAATCACATGATATTACATTTGTTGACGCGTTTCGAACCAACCAGTCGAAACACGTCAACAAATGTAATATCATGCGATTTACACTGAAGAATTCCTCATAAACTTGATATGGATCACAGAATCCTCAGTTAACCAATTTAATTTCTTATTTTATCAACAACTTATTTTATTATGTTAAAAGGTTAATGAAATATTATATCATGATCATTTATCTTAGGTGTGCTAGTTGAATCTTATCCCTCAATCACTTTGGAGATTATGTTAGAAAATTATAAAAGAGGGAATTGGATTGTTGGAGAGTTTGGCTCGATTTGGCACAAGTGTTGGGAGTTTAGCAGAGATAGGAAGTTAAAGTTACAACAAAGTATGATCAGCACATAGGATAATTTTCGGGGTAGTGAGAAGGCTTCAAGGCGAAATTATCCAGGTCAACTTAAAGGAGGAGAAATAGACCAATTTGACAAAAATAAGTTGGGAAAATAAATTGAGATGAAGGTGGAAGATTTTCTAGGATGATTTGTTTGGGTCATATAGGCCAATTTCTAGTGTCGTACATTTCAATTTGTTTGGGCTATATAGGCCAATTTCCACTAGGTTGTATAGCTAGTTTTCTAGGTAGAAAGGATGAAATTTTTTGGGTAAATTGTTGTTGTAAATTCCTAAGAAAATATTTTTTATAACCAATTTTATGAAGATGAATAAAGAACCCAAGTTTCTTTTTTCACCAATTGGGGTTTCCAAGGTAAAAGCTATGTCAAATATTTTTTATTTCCTCGCCATCTATTTGTTTGTTTGTGTTGTGCATAATGAGTTAGGAACCTAGAGTATTTATTGTTATATAATTTCATATCTAAGGAAATTAATTTTATTTATGTTCAGAAGAAATTTATTGAACTTAAAATCTAACCTAGGTTCAAGAAAAATAACAAGTTTCACGTATACCATTTCACTTTCCTTAGAGTCTATCCTTTGAGACCAATCTTCAAAATCTCTTTCCATCCTCAACAAGTTACCAATTCCTTCCATTACAAAATTATATCTTCATTCAATTATTCTATATAATGCAATGTAATATCTTCGACATTAAGGAAAATATAATGATGCTCTTCTCCACTCAATATAGAGGGCTTCAGATACTCCATGTTCACCATTGAACTAATCTATGTACAAAGGAAGTCCTAATCTAAAGGAACTCTTCTTCACTTGCTCCATGATTTCAAAATGTCTATATCTAATGGGCTTGAGTTTCTTTGGTTGTTTGTGCAACCACTTCTTGTATAGGTACAAGCATACCTTATGTCCAATCTAAAACTTCTGACCTCATCTATGTTATACATGTATAACTTTATGTTATAACTAACTTATCTCAAGTTGGTCTTGTACCTTCAAATATATTTGTCCAATCCTATCCACAAATGAGATTCCCTTCTTTTCATCTCCTTGTTATTCAACTTCATCCTTCTACTATCCATAAATAATGTTAAACAAAGAGAGAGGAAAATAGATAAAATAAATCTTAAAAGGTGATTCATCAGAGATACAATGAAGTGCTTGATTTTACGAGTGTTGAATGTACACCAATTTCTCATCTTGTGTCCTTTATTTCTTATTATATTACCCTCTCAACCATTGTTCCAATGTCTAAATGAGGAAATTCAATTTTCTATTAATATATGGATGAAATTTAACTAAGTGGACATTTGTGGCCACTCGCATATTCCACCTACACCTCCAATCAGTTCCATCAGTTTCCTTAATTATAGAAGCATTTACTATTTTTAGCATTTTTCAAGTTATAAAATTCCAGAGCTAATTTGATTCCCTAAACAACATTTTTTTGAGGTCCGCAGTAGGCTTGTAGCCATAAGTACGAGCCTATAGAAAATCCCGCAATACTTAGAGAGACATTTCTAATGTGGTATTAAACGTTCCAATCAAGGATCATATGACCAAGTTAGGACCCTGGGAAGTTGGTTTCCCAATTAGCCCTAACGAGGTCCACAAACTCTTAGCATTCCATCTCTTGGCATTAGGGATTTGTTTGTTAAGGTTTCCCTTTGTTGGTCAATAATAAAATGGGCCTTGATCCCCATTGTAACATAATTTATGGGCATGTAGCTACTACATTTATTCTAAGAGATAAGCTACCATTACCTGATATAGTTTATTTCCATCGCGCTTTTAAGCGTCTTCCAGTTCTCTGATATTAATGAAATGAAGATTTATTTCTATTTAATCTTTGTGTTTGTGTATATATCTACATTTTCTTGCATTACTACATACGTTTGGATCAGTGGTATCAAAATGTCCTACTCTATCTCTGTTTTTCTTTTCATGTCCCAAACAAGGTTAGTTTATAAGAATTTAGGGCTTGAACAAGTTGAACCCTTACAAGACCAACCTCACAAACCCTCACGAACTCCCATGGAGAAAGAAAAGAAATATGATGGAGAAGGAGATTCTTTCAAAATATTTCTCAATGAATCCATCGAGCGAGAGAGGAACAAGATGATGGATAATTTTTCCAAGGGCCTTCGATAGCTACCCACAACTCACACATCTTCATGCAAAATCCACTCTTGAGGCCCCGCTCCCTTTAATGTACAATTTCACTTTTACATTCCAATATTTGAAGGCTAGATAGGTGTAGACACTATAGATATATTTTTAAATCTGTTGGAAGGATATTTTCCGGTTCATGACTTTTCCAATTAGGAAAATATTATTTTTTTCACTCCTCAAATTCACCCCCGATGTTAAGGACTAGTGGGAAACCTACTGTCAACATAATGACAAGAGGGAACCCTCACTATTTTCAGTTGCACCCACTTGGAATGATTTTTGAGACACTATCAAGAAATAATATTACCCTACTAGGAGCTATGAAGATAAATACATAAAGTGGACCATGCTGCGAGAGGGAAGGGACCAAGATGTGCCATAGTTCACAAATATTTTTCATACCCTTCACATGAAGTTGGGTATCAATCACTTTGAGTGGAATTTGGCACTCAAGTACCATGACTATCTACACAATTACATATAGGACGAGATGGAGTTCCTAGACATCTCCTCGTGTGGCACCACCTATCAATATGCTATTAAGATCGAGCATAAATTTAAACAAAATAAGCAAGACTTTGGTTCCGCAAACCCAAAACAAGGGAAAGGTGCCCCCAAACTCCAGAACAAAGAAAAAATCTAAGGTGGGATGACCCAGGAGAACTCTTTGAAGCTGTAAGGAAAGAGCAACAAAACGAAGAGAAAGAAGGACACAGGGAAATGGTGTGAGTTCCATAAGATCCCAACTCAAAAGACAAATGAGTTTCAAGCCAAGTAGTCACTGGTGGCCGAGCTAAAGGGTTCTAAATTAGAGACATGCTTCGACTCTCTCTTAACCCAATAAGGGAAATGACAAAGAAAAGGATATTATTGATGTATATCCTAGTTCCATTGTTGCCGCCTCCAAGATCTAGAATATTGAGCTCGAAGATCTAGATGTGGGGGGACGACTCTTCCACTCATAGATGTCGATGAAGGGTTCTCCACTGTATTTCATTGTTGATAGAAGAAAACAAAAGAGCCTCATTTCTATAGAGGTCATGAAATATTTCGGCCTACTAACCACACAACAACTACATTCATACACCATCAGTGGCTTCACCAAGGATGAGATCTCCGCACTACTCATCATTGTCTCCTTCCCTACAATGTCAAGCCCTTCACAAATGAGGTACTATGTGATGTTACTCCTCTTAAGGTTTGTGATTTATTATCAAGCCAACCATAGTTGTGGAAGTGGCATGCCGTGTATGATTCAAGGCCTCACATTGTTATTACTTATTTTGTAAATAATATATAGGATACCAGAGATAGCACCACCTACCACCATCTCTTTGATCTGTACGAACAAATGCAATAAGATAATTTCCCAGGCTGGGAAATTTGTCTTCCTTATGATTCACGCTCTCGGTAAGAAGAAGATTGTGGTCACATCCATAGCCTCCAAATAGGTCTCCTCTACACAACAATAGCAGATGGACAACGTGGTGGAGGAGTACAGGGACATCTTCACCTCACCCACAGGGGTACCCCTCCATTGTCAAATCAATCACTCCATCGATATAACCCCGATGCATCACTACCCAATGGAATGATCTATCGACACCCCATTATGGATAATGATGGAAGCATATTCAACAGTTGTTTCAAAAAGGGAATAGTAGGGAACGTTCATCACCTTGTGGGAACCCAATCGTGTTGGTACAAAAGAAACATGACACATAAAGACTTTATATTGAATATTGATTGTTGAATAAGATCACTATCTAGAATAGGTATCCAATCCCACGAATTGATGACCTTCTCGACTAGCTAAATGGGGACAAATATTTCAACATGATTGATTTTAATTTTGATCATCACCATGTGCGAATCGAACCCTACAATGTGTGGAATGCTACCTTCAAATCCAAGGAAGGCCTTTCCAACCATTTTCAAATGGTTGTTCATCCCTTTCAAGTTGACAAATTTTCCCACAACCTTGATGAGGCTGATGGATTGCATATTGCAGCCCTTCACCAACTCATTCATGGTAGTATATTTGGATGACATCCTGATCTTCAACTAGAGTTAGGAGGGGCACCTACACCATCTTTGGCAGGTCCTCCAAACTCTATGATAACACAATTTGTGTGCTAATTTGGAGAAATGCACTTTCACTATGACCCAAGTTCAATATCTAGGGTACATCATTCATGAGTGTTGTGTGCATGTGGACCTAGCCAATATACAATTTATTCAATATTTGCTAGCCCCAACCACTCTAATAGAACTACACAACTTTCTAGGTCTTTCCATTTTATACCATAGGTTCATGTTGGGTTTCTTTGATATCACTTTGTGTTTGAGTTAAAGCACCAAGGGTAGAGCAAAAACAAAGTTCTTCTAATCTGAATCCAAAAAAAAAGAATTTTCCAAGTTGAAGCATCACCTCTGCTATATACCACTAGACCTATAACAACAATTTGAGAACAAGATAAATGTCTCTAACTATGCTATGAGGGAATTTATTATTGAGTAGGGGAATATTGTAGAATATCATAGCGAGACACAATATGATAGTATCCCATCTATGAAAAACATATGTATTCCATTGTGCAGGCATGTTGACAATGAAAGCATTACATTCTAGGGAAGGAAACAATCATCCACGTAGACCACCAGCCCCTATAGTCTCGACAGACACAAGGAAATTTGTAAAATAATCACCATAAGAAGTGGTCCAGATATCCGCAAGAGTTCCATTTCAACATCGGGTACAAGAATGGGAACAACAATAGTGTTGTAGACTATCTCAATCGACCACCGTTTATGATGTTGACCACTATGCTGGACTCTTTTGGACACGAGACTTCTAGGTGGCCGCATCCTCACAAGAGAAATCTAGGATTTCACAACACATAATATATGCTCTTGGAAGGCAAGCAAGGTCTAGGTTTTGACCTCCAAGGTGTAGAATTATGCCACTTGGGACTCCTCTATGTTCCTTCAAGTGAGTGTTCTAAGATGATTTGGGAGGTGCACTATAGTTGATTCGTTGGAAATTTTGGAGTAGAGAAAATAGTTGTAGTGCTGCAAAAGTATTTTTATTGGCTGAACCTTCAACAAGATGTTGGGGAGTACATCAAGTCTTGAACTTCTAGTGCCATTTCCAAATCAACAATCAAGAAGAAAGGCTTATCTACTTTTCTTCCTACACCTAGTCAACCTTCAAAAACCATCTCCATGGATAACATGTTGGGCGTTCCTTCCACTAAGCATGGAAATGACTGTGTTTTCGTGTTCATTGACATACTATCTAATATGCCCATTCTTGTGGAATTTCAGAAGAGTATCACAATAAAATCCGCTCCAAAGTTATTATTTGAACAAGTGTGGGTACACTTGGGGATCCCACAGTCTATTATCTCAGAATTGGACATCAAGTTCCTGAGTAAATTTTTGTCAAGCCTCCGGTTGATGTTGGATACCAAGCTCACTATATCCACGATATTCCACCACCAAACTAATGGCAAAACAAAGGTCATCAATAGGACGATCGTGAACATTTTTCACATGTACAACTCATACAATCCACACATATGGGATGAAATCCCCCCTTATGTCTAACATGACTACAACAATGATCTCCATAGCTTAATTGATCACAACCCCTTTAAGGTGCGATTAGGATTCCAACCACTATGCCCCATGGATGTGGTGATAGCATTTGCAGCTACTCACGCAGATTCGGCTCATGTCCATTCCGAAGTTGACAAAGCTAAAAAATTCATTAAGTGCATTCAACACATCCTCTAGGAGTTCCAATGATACATTGGAAAGAGTTGATGCTAAGTACAAGCAACATCATGATGAACATCGGGTGCCACTCAAGTTCCAAGTGGGCGATAAAGTTTGGTTACATTTGTAGAAGGAGTTTCGCGCTAGGCACCATCGCAAACTTTGCTCGATCTAATATGGATCATACACCATATCCAAGGTTGTATAGGATAATGCCTCCAAGGTCATTATTCCACCGTTCCTTAACATGTACCCAGTTTTTAATGTGGATTGTTTGCAACTGTACTTTCTTCAATTGTTAGACACATATGATGTTGCTAAGAAACTGACACCAACAGAGATCAACCCAAGATACATAGAACAAGGCACAACTGATAAGATCATGGAGATAAAGATCAATAACATTCACTGGCAGAGTGTTCAACTATATCAAGTTGTCAAAGTAGGCCAACTCCTTCACTAGGGAAAGTGGTTCACTACGCACCAAGTTTGACAAATATTACTTCACCTCATGGAGGATCTGCATGCAATGGGGACCATTATTTCCATAGGGGGAGGAATTATCTAGGGAAATTTTCATGGCCACCATCCTATTCAACCTAAAACTCTGGTTAGTTTCATCTATTTCCTTGATTATAGCAGCATTTATTACTTTTAATAGTTTTTTGGGTCCTGAACTTCCCAAGCTAATTTGACCCCCTAAACAACTTTTTTTCACTCTACTGTTGGCCTATATCTTTAGGTAGGGACCTAAACTAGATCTTTTAGTACTCAAATATATATTTCCAACAAGCTATTGTACACGCCAAATGGAGATCATATGACGAAGTTATGATCCATGGAAGTTGATTGTCGAACTAACCCAAACGGGGCCCACAGACTCTTGGTGTTTCATCTCTTGGCGATATTTTTTTGGTTTTTCGGGCTTTCCATTTGTTTTCCAATAATAAAAATTCCCTCGAGCCTCATTGTAACAAATTTCAGAGGAACGTACCCACCACATCTCTCCTCAGAGATAAGCTACCATTTCCCAAGCTAGTTTATTTCCATTATGCTTGTAAGCATATTTCAGTTCTTAGATATTAATGAAATAAACATTTATTTATAATGCGTATTTTTATTTATGTTTATATCTATATTTTTTTTCATCCCTGCATAAGTCTGGATTAGAAATACAATGGAATACCTCTTCCTGGTATTGATTCTCTCTCAAAGTGTTACTTATAAGCTACCCAAAAATGTACCCAAACATCATTGAATAATATATAAACTAATTCTCATCCAAATATTATCTTCTTGCACAAAATGAGTGTATACATCTTACTAATTCGATCTATGAATACAAACAAGTCATCATGGTATTTGTAAGACGTAAGAAAACCTCCAACAAAGTTCATGGAGATGATGTGTAATGGCATGTTTGGTAGTAGTATTGGCATATAGAGTTTGATTTATCTATTTCTTGGCTTCTTGTAGCTACTAAGATCATATAATTTTAAAAATATTTCCATATATTGTTGAATATTCTGCCAATGAACATACCTCTACACATTTTTCACAACCTTTAGTACACAAATGTTCAACAATTTTGAAAGAATGATATTCCCTCATCAACTCAAGTGTTTTATCCTAAACTATGCACAATTTTTCAAACATGTACAACAACCCATCTTAGAGGTGATATTCATTTCCTTCCAACATAGTGACTTATCTCTACTTTACCTACTTGTAAACTCGTCTAAAATTATTGTGTCACTCACAATATTCACTTAGAAATTCATGAGTGAAGGGATCACATTATATTATCAATTGATCTACTAGATTTTTTTTAGTGGAGGTCATTAAATCATATCAACTATATCATTTAAATATCCTTTATTGTAATTCATAGTAGGTAGAATTGTTGCAATAATTCTAATTAGCTGTAATGCCTTAGTTGTTGCACCTCTTTGTGTGAAGAAAGGAATTATATGGAATCTTGTTCATAGAATAAAGACAAATACCATGATATATATTTCTTTTTATAAGAATAATTAAAATAATACTTTTCCAATCCAAAATATAACCTAGAGGCTCATTGGCATAATAATAATTCCAAATAGATACACAAGACTAATGGAGAAGATAGAATAATAATAAGTTGGCTAACAATGACAATGGGTCATCATGGAGAGTATCAATAAGAATATCCTAAGGTTAGGTTGGATTAGTAGAAACTAATCCAACAACTAATTATTTTCATACCAATATAGTTTGGATCACACCTTCCATTGGGAGGTTTCTCTTCCCAAAAGATTCTAGGAATAGGTGAGGGAATTTGCTTTCAATCTAGTTCCCCTTATACCATCTCATTTTCCTTATATATATAGGTTGATATACTAGATCTCTTTCCATTCTCTCTGAGTTACCTATTCTAAGTTCCACTACAAAGCCATATCTTCCTTCAATTATTCCAAGGTGTGAAATGGAAATTCTTTGATGGTGGGGAGGACCTGATGTTCCTCTTCTAGCTCCATCCAACATGTTAGTCTTAAAAAATATTGGATACTCCATATTTGTCATTTAACCAATTTGTGCATATGGAGGAAGTATGAATATGAAGGAATTATTGTTCACTTGTTCAATCATGTCAAAAGGTTCATATTTGAGGGGCTTGAGTTTCTCCCCCGGTCCTTGAAATATTCCCTCGTGGAGTTACAAGGACATTTTATCTTGTAGATGAGACATATGATATTATTTGTGGTTATCATGCGTATATCAATGTTACTATTCGATTCTCTAAAGCTACTCTTATACCTTCAAATATATTTTCATGATCTTGTCAAGGAATCTTCTTGCCTTCTTTTCATTTGATTACTATACTTCATCCTTACATTTTCCAAAAATAATGTTGATTGGTGAAGGGTGTAAATAACTAAAGTAAGTCTCAAAAGCTAATTTATTGGTGGAAAAGTGGATTTCACATTTATATGAGTGTTGGATGTTCACAAACTACTCATCCCACATCATAATATTGTTTCTATTGTACCTTTTCAACAACTATAGTAATGTTTGGTTGACAACTTAAATTTTTCCATTAGTCTAGGGATGAAATGTAGTGGAATACTTTAACTTAGTATGATTGCTCCCCAAAATAAAAATCCAAAATTATTACCTCAATCAAATTTGTTGGAGCTTAGAAAACCAAAATGTACTCGAATATTGCTAAAGGTTCTAGGATGTGGACGAGGTAGGGGAAAAGGTGATGGCCTAAAGCATCCCATGCTATCCCAATTGATGTTAGACCATCATACGAATCGAGTCGATAGCCAATTAGTATCATATAGATATAATTCATATTGGAAGGTTTCAAATATGTATAATGAAACAGAGCAATACATGTTGGCAGAAATTACTTTATGCTTATTTTTCATCTTAATTGAATGTATAAGGGATTTTTATGTATAATAAGAGCACCCATGTAGGTGTATTCACTAGAAATTGATTCTTTAAATGGATGTTCACATCAAGGTGCTAACAATAATGATTACTTTCTCTTGGACCTCACATAAAATTTGAAACCAAATCCCCCCCATAAATAAAATGTTTGATCTAACATAAGGTAACTAAATGAAGGCCAAAACATGCTACCTATACAATCTTCCATCCACTCCCTCCCTGTCGCAATTTGAAGTAATTTTCACACTCAATTAAAATAGATCAAGAACAAGTATACAATGAAGAATTTTATTTTTTCTAATACATTATTGCATAATATGGCTAATATGCATATGAAATAAATGTAAATTTTTTTAACCTACAAATATTCATGTAAAAAATAATAATAAAATTAAATGAAATCACTCATAAAATGTAATTTTCATTTTTTTTAGTTGATTAATGAAATCACCAAACCTATATCAACCAAATCATCTACATATAAACAGAAAACAATAAATTCCCCATTAAATTTTCTAGCAAAAAAATTTGCATTATGTTAACACCACCTCATATCACACTTTATAAAAAAATCGTTATTTTTTTATTCCAATCCGTTGGTCCTTGGTATTGACTTGAAACATAGAATTAAAAATGAATACTATGGATGCTCTGAAATCTTATAATCAAAACCCCCATGACAGAAACCTACAAACTGTAAAAAACACATTTTAACCCACAAACAAAGTTAGGATGATTCTCATCCATAATCTTGTGCTTATTACATACAAATTTCCTTATTAAAAACTTCATTAAATAAAAAATATTTTCACATCCATTACTAGATCTCCCACCTAAATATATATGTCAGGAAGTTACCATTTTGATAGCCCTCATCTTAGCAACTGAAAAAGGGAAACGTTCATGCAATGAGAATATATTATTGTAAATGAAATCTTCAGTAACCTTCATAGCTTTAAACTTCTCTATTTTGCTTAGGGGTTAAATTTGCCAAGTATTTGCTCATATTTTCCTTATCTAATAATAAAGAAATGACCATTTTAAAATGTCAACGTCATTGATGATGGAAACTTAATTTTTCAAACCTTCAATTAAATCGGTGACTTAAAAATTTACTCGTGTGTGTGTGTGTGTGTATATATATATATATATATTATATAATATATATATATATATATATATATATATATATATATATTTATATATATATATATATTATATATAGATATAACAAAAATGTAGTGATTTATGTCGGCTAAGACATCAATATAAGCAAATAATCATACACAGTGGATCTTTCCACTTATTAAAAAGATCTTCAGTCACACCATGTGATGCTACATTATACACAGTTAAGCATGAATCATGAACAATGAAGCCTAAAGCTTAAAGGTCTAGACACACACCATAGTTCCACATCCATGCGCCAATGGTACTCTATATAAAACACTAACATACTTTTCTTGTCTATGTAGATGAAATAGTTATTTTTCATTTGATTTTGTGAGTTTTATGTTGTTTCTTTATTGTTCGGACACTAGTAATAAATATCATTGTTTATAAATGCTTCTATTTATTAGTTTTGCTGAATATGATTAATATTTTTAAAGTAAAATATATACATCTATAATATTACTTAGATGAAACTTATTTCATGACGACAAATGTTTTTTTTTTTATCTTTATTGTGTATGTGGAGTGAGGACTATTCAATGTTATGAGTGGACACTCCACCCAACCATAGGGAGCAAATGAAGCACGATGATTAAAAACGAGTGAAACTAGGTTAATATGGTTGAGAGGTGAAGGAAAAGGAATGCTAGATTAATTGGTTAAAGCTACTTAGAAGCCCAAATTGCTACAATTTGTTTAATAAATCGATTGTTATAAGATCAAGTAAAAGAAAAAATAAATAAATTATAACACATCTATAGATTTAATAAATTATTTGATGATCCTCGCCTTATATTTAATTTAATTTTATTTCTTTGATAAAAAAAATATTCAGTTAAATTCTTTTAACTTGGGCTTCTAACTAGCTTTGACCAGTTAATCTGACATCCCTTTCGCCTCACCTTTCATCTGCACTAACATAGTTGCACCCTTTCCTAAACATCATGCTTCATCTTGTCCTTGAGGATGGGTGGAGTGTCCACCTAAAATGTTGAACAATCCTCACACCACATGCACAATAAATATCTCCATAAATCATTATCCATTAATATGATTATGGACCATGGAAGCTTTCGTGCTCATACTTATTTTATGGTCAAGTTAAATTAAAAAAAAAAAAAATCTAAGACAAAACAAAAATCTTATATTAAAAAAAAAAAATTACATTGATAACAACAAATTAAGGAAAACTTATAATACATGCTATCTAAATGATGCGTAAAAAGAAAAAACAAACATCATGTGAAGGGAAAATTTAAAAAGCAACTAGTCATAGAATGATTACTTGACGAGTGAAAGTGCTCATCAAATTTATACCCTAATTCCACCATTTAAATTATATTTTATTTCTTAAATCTAATTTCAAACAAATTTATAACCTAATTCCACCATTTAAATTATATTTTATTTCTTAAATCTAATTTCAACCAAAATGTTGTTAGGTCTTGTAAGCGGAATCAACTCCCAAGTTTGGTTTTTTAGTAGACCATGTGTTGTACATGCATATTTTTTTCTTGCTACCGTTCGTTTCACTTTAACATGAGAAGTAGTGTCCTCTTTTTCATAACCTCATTGTAGGAGTGCATTTCCATTCCTACACTATTAAAGATATTTAGTTCCCTTGTAATAAACTTTACAAATACTCGTTTTCATGTCTTGAGAGTCATAATGTTTAGTTTGGAAGCTTCCTTCTTGAAATATAGAAAGTATCATACTATCAACATCATAACTAACATTTTTAGAAACACCATTAATATCATCACTAATCTCAAGATAATTGTATCATCAACTAAACAGATGATAGAATATGAGTACTACCTCAAAAAAACCAATTTCGTTTGAGATTAAAATCAGATTACTCACAATATCTTGCCAACCCTACTTATAACCCTACTTATAAATGCTTTTTTTATTTGCTAAATCATATATTATATGGCTTATATTTACTAATGTATCTAATAGTTTTAATTTGTTTCACTTATCATTTAAAATTTATGCCCATGCAAGTCATCCAAAATAATTAAAATACACCCTTGAACCTTATATTTATGTTGGGCACTTAGATATTGGGATATATTATTCATGATGCTAAGCCTTAAGGATAAACTAGATGCATTTTGATACATGGGGTATGATGACTTTGGAGCGTATGGATCTATTTTAGATTTTGTATATGTAATAGTTAATGATACGAAGTTTAATTTCTAACTTGCTAGTGTGGAGGGAAAACTAATTATTATCACGTAAAATTGCTCATGCAAATCCATCGGTGATGGCTAGAAAAGTAGAAATATCAAGAAAATAAAAGGTTCGTAAAATATATTACTCAAATTCCCAAATGCAGCTGGTTAAATAACAATAACCATGTTTGATTAAAATGGCGTGAATTCATTTTTAAAGTGTTTTTCTTCATCTGCACTACTTCTACAATAGCCATGTGGATTTGTATAAAGTGAAATTTTAAAGAATCATAAGGAGATAACCTTTAATGCTCTCTATTAGGTGGAATAAAAAAAATTAGTTGCCCAAACTTGAGCTTTTACACCATTAAAGAGGAGTTATGGAACCTCCAAAGGACGCTTCTTATCTCCCACTAATATGACAATCTCACTCAAAGATTGAATCTCATTAAGGGCTAATATTGGGACATATATGAGTTGTGTATTATAAATACCACAAAAACGGGAGCCAATCCATAGAAAATATTAGAGAAAAATTATGTTGTCCAAATTTCTCCTCAATTCTAGCATTTCCTTGGAAAATTTGGGTCTCCACCATCAGTGAGAATCATAATCTTCTTGAGAGAGAAACTACACGTAAAGGGATGAGAAGAGGACCCCCTCTATGAATACCAATGGTTTCACCACCCACATATCTTCTATTTGTGTCTTTGGTCTAATTTTTATTATTTTATTTTAAAACCAATAAATAAATCTATGCTGCCCATTTTGTTGAGAAATGGAAACAAGAAATTCCATTTTAATTTGTCCTTGAATTAAACTGAGAATAAAAATCGAATTCTATTCTCATATCAACTTGTAAATCGTCAATTAAGTTTAATTAACTTAATTAGCATAGGAATTTCAAGTTGGAAGTCTTTCTGTAGTCATGTATATGTTCTTCCTACATTTTAGGGCCCAAGTATGAGTTTAAATTGAGTTGGAAATTAGATCACTCAGTTTACCGAGGTAAGTTCAAATACATTAGTTCTAAATTGTTTTTAGAACAAATGGACGACTAACAGTCAGTTGGTGCACTAATGCATCCACTAGTGCTACTCCAGTTAACTGAAGATTCCCTCATGAGAAGGTCATGCATGTACATTCAAATAAAGGCCCAGTTGAGACTAGAGTGCATGGATAGTGTACTATAAGTGGTTTTATTTACTAGAGTGTAATTATCATGCAAGCATCAAAGGTTGATCCTATGTTTCGATTGCGTAGTTTTGGAAGCATGAATCCCCTTTAAGTACGAGTTATTCATCCTAGGAATTACGAAAGAGATTAGGAGCTTGGACAACTACTGAATAGGCTAACGATTCACCTTGACCTAGCTTGTGAGTTGACAGAGTTGAGCATACTTGTGCAGAATTGATCTAGTGAGAACAAGCTTTGCATCTTCACTCATATTTATGATATATGTGATATATATAGCAGTGTTTTGAGCAATGGATTTCTAGAGATATATCTTGCATTATGTGTCAATTATTTATCTTCTTCTTGTTCATATTATTTTCATTGATCTATTGGCTCCACTAGTTGAAAGTAGAAGTAGATTCTTATCCTATGCTTGCATGAGCTTGTGAATCTAAGGATAGTTCTACATGGTATCAAAGCTAAGAACAATATAGTAGAGGAGATTTCAAACTTTTTAGTTTTGGTTAACTGGTGAAATTCAAATCTGCAATACATACTTCAGGATCAACATATGGCATTCTACAGTTTGTGGCTTGAGTATGACTTGGAAGGCAACTCAAATTTTATAGCGTTCAGGGACATAATGGACGTTGTTGTAGAGGATAATGGCTTGAAGGAATTTTTTGATCAAGAAATTCCTAAGCCAATAGCATCTGATGCACAATATTTGGCCAAATGGAAAAAGTGTGTGGTGAAAGCGAGGCAAATAATCCTTGAGGCAGTACGAGATAACATTCTCTCGAGTCTCCATGGCAAGGAAACTTTGTATGTTATGTGGAAAACATTGATAGAATTGTATGAGAATAGTAGTGACCAAATGAAATTGGCACTGAAGGACATATTCAAAAAATCAAAATGGAGAAAGGTGATACGATTCCAAAATACTTGACCAAGTTTACTGAGTGTCGTGACGAACTTGGAAGTGTTGGAATCATGGTTGCCGAGGATGATATGGTGAGTCTTGCTCTTCTAGGACTCCCAAAGAGTTCGCATAGTTATCAAGACTCTATCAATAGTCAAGAGAAGTTTCAGGATTGGGAATGACTATGGTCAAATTTGATGTAGTATGAGATGAGGAGGAACACTAGGGATGGCTCTTCATCAAAGACAGTTGATGAAGAGAAATGTGCCTTAGTGATTAAGGAAATGAAAGGGAAAGGGAAAGGGAAATATTACCATTCCAAATTTGATTCTTATAATGGAGGTAGGAAGAAATACATGACGAAAGTTAAGTGCTTTCATTGTCATGAGTTGGGCCTTTTTACTATAGATTGTCCACTCAAGGAGTCCAAGAAGAAGTCCTTAAGAGGAGCGGTAGGTGAGGCTTTGGCCTCTCAATTTGAATTGGAATTTTTCCTCATTGCATGTGTAGTGTCATAAATTATGGGAAGTGTATGCTACTTAGACAATGGAGCTTCATTCCTGATGACTAGCAACAAAGAGTTATTCAGTGACATGGAGGAGAAATATCTCAAGATGGATATCGAGATGGGTGATGACGGAAAGTATAGTGTTACTGGATTGGGCATGATTACTTTTCAGAGGAAGCATGGGGCTCCACTCACCTTAAATAATGTTATATATGTGTTTGGGCTAAACAAGAACTTGATATCCATTTCCATGCTTGAGGATAGAGGCTATGATGTGCTCTTATCAAAAGGAAAGGCGTTCCTTCGACACATATCCATGGGTCAAGTAAAGAAGATAGGGATACAGGTGAAGAATATCTATTAGCTATAGGTAGATGAGTGTGATTGTTTGAGCATAAAAGCAGAAAGTGTGTAGAGCCAAGAAGCTGTCAAGTTGTGGCACAGGTGATTGAGCCACTTGCATCATGGGGCTTTGAGGATATTGTAGTATATCTCTACTGGTCTTCCCAAAGGGACACTTAATAAATTTTGATACGTGCAAGGGGTGTACTTTGGGAAAATACACCAGGTCTTCCTTTCACGACAGAGATAGTCGAGCAGAGGCTATTCTAGAGTGATTCCACTCATATGTGTTTGGACCATTATCGACAATATCCATGACCATACATAGGTATTATCTTATATTTGTTGATGACTTTTCTCGAAAATGTGGGATATTTTTCATGTAGAAAAAGGATCAAAACTTCATAAAGTTTTGTGAGTTTAATGCATTGGTGGAGAAAGAGTCGAGAAAGAAGGTGAAAGATTTATGGAGTGATAACAGTGGTGAGTATGTATTAAATGAGTTTAAGAAATTCTGTGTAGTGGAAAGGATGAAACGGGAGTTGATGACACCAAATAACCCTCCGCGGAATGGGTGGCCATGAGGAATAACAAAAGCATAGTAGTGGTAGCAGCAATGATGTCGCATGATGACGGCTTACAACTACACTTGTGGGATGAGGAACTCAACACAATGATTTATGTTCAGAACCATAGCCCACATCGGACACTTGAGACGAAGACAATAGATGAGGCTTACTCTGGTAAGAGGACAAATGTTGGTCACTTCAGGATTTTTGGGTTGGTATATTGGCATGTGACCAAACATGCATGGAATAAGATTGAGATGAAAGCAGAGTTGGGAATATTTGTTGGGTACATTGATACAACTCACAACTATCAAGTGTACTTTCTAACCAACAACATGAGAGTGGTCAAAGCGATGTCAAATTCGATGAGGAGAAGTCCATGCAAGTTTCCCTTGAGAGGGATATTAAGCTACATGCGGGTGAGGAGATTTTAGCTCCTAAGGTTGAGAAGCCTCAGATAGATGTGGAGCAACCACATGTAGAGGATCCGGGAGTGGAGGCATCCACTCAGGTAGAGTCTTCCAGAGAGTGAAGAAAGCACACCAAAGAGGCTAACAGATTGTTCGATGATGCACATGAGAATGTTAGAGAACCCACTTCTCAGTACAAGGAGAGAAGGTCACTTGAGGGATACAATAGATACATGGATCCTATGGGTGAATGTGTTGTGATAAAGCCATCTTCCTTTAAGGAAGTTGTGCAACAACTAGTTTCGGTTAATGTCGTGGTGGAGGAGTATGACTACATAGTTTGTAACAATGTTTGGGATGTGGTCTTGAGACTAGAGGACAGGTTAGTGGTGAGATCCCATTGGCCTTAAAAGGTAAAGCAAGCTACAGATTGTAGTGTGGAGAAGCATAAGGCTAAATTTGTGGTTCGTGGCTTTTCACGGGTAGAGGGGATTGACTATGATGAGTGTTTTGATCATGTTGCAAGGTACTTATCAATCATATCTATATTATCGCCATTAGCACAAATGGGTTGGAAGATATGTCAGATGGATGTGAAGAAAACCTTCCTTAATGGAATGATTGAGGAAGAGGTGTACATACATCATCCTGAAGGTTTTGAAACCTCTAACCATGAGTCGCATGTGTGTCGAATCAAGAGATCATTGTATGTGCTGAAGGAAGCACCCCATGCTTCGTATACTATGATAGATAGCTACTACACTAGGTTGGGCTTCATGAAGAGTGAAGCAGATGTGAACCTATACCACATAGTGGTAGAAGGTAAACTATTGAAAATTGTACTTTATGTTGATGATCTTATACTAATAGGTGATGATTAGCTAATCAATTCTTGCAAGGAGTACATTGCAAGAGAGGTTGAGATGAAGGACATGGGGCTCATGCATTACTTTCTTAGCATGGAGGCATGGTAAGGAGATGGGGATTTGTTTGTGTCTCAAGGAAAGTATTCCAATGCGATACCTAGGAGATTCCACATGGAGAGCAACAAATCCATGGAGACTCCTCTAGGAAGTAACTAGAGGAAGGAGGATGCTACTTCAAGAGAAGTAGTGGAAGCTACTCTTTACAAGCATCTTGTGGGTTTACTCATGTAATTGGTGAACACATGACCGGTTATGTGCTATGCAGTTAACTATCTTAGTTAAGCGATGGTGAGGCCTACCAAGCTGTATTGGAAGGTGACAAAGCATGTGTTGAGATACCTCAAGGGCACTTCTCAGTATGGATTATGGTACAAATAGGCAGATTTAGTGAAGCTTCAGGGCTTCATCGATGAAGATTGGGAAGGGAGTCCATCCGAGAAGAAGAGCACATTAAAAGGGATCTTCAGTATTGGGTTAACAATAGTTTCTTGGTATAACAAGAAAAAAAGTTCAGTTGCACTCAGTTCTACAGAGGAAGAGTACATGGCTATGAGCTAGGCAACATGTGACGCTATCTAGATGAGGAAGATCCTAGTTTGTTTTTTTGGTCAATAGATGGATCCAACTGTGATTTACTGTGATAATGAGAGTTGTATCAAACTCTCTAAAAATCTAGTTTTTCATGATCAGTCCAAGCATATTGATATCCGATATCATCATCTCAGAGATTGTGTATTGAGGGAGATTATGTTGTTAGAGTACATTCCCATGGAGGAGAAAGATGGTGACATTTTGACAAAGGAATTTCCAAGATGTAGATTCAAGTTTCATAGAGACAAGATTGTTGGAAATTAACAATTAATTATGTAAATATGGGTAAGAATTGTATTAGTTACTGCCAAGTTAGTTCTATATTGAAACAATAGTTATGTAATGGAGGAGGCGCTTACCAACTAATGAATGGCCAAACTATTTTAATAATGGAGAATCACGCTTGATTTAATAAAGATCCAATCCCTTGCCTTGTGGATGTTTCCTTGACACCCTGTCAAGGTTTTACCATGTAAAATCTTGTGTTACTTATGTGTTCGAGTTTCATTCAGTTTATTTTCCTTTCTTTCTTGTTTAATGTATTGATGAGATCGAAAAAGAAGACCTGACGGCTCTGCGATTGCTGCGACAGTGCTAGGGTTCTGAGGGTGATCCCCTCAACAGCGCTGACAGCTCTGTGGAAAGGGACCATACGCTGTGCCTAAACCTCTGCAACGCACCAGAGCTGACGGGAAGCAGCTACACGCCATGGGTCCGCCTCCGGGGGGGGCGTCACAGCCCTCCCCCTCATGACACAAACCGAACAATGAGGTCATTTTCGGGTCGATCAATCCAGATCTGCTCGACTCAGGGAAGCAGCAACAAGACAGTAACAGCAAACAGCCTGAAGAACAAGATCCAAGGGAGGACAGCCCAAAGGTAACCTCCTCTACCTGCCGTCCAATAGCCAAGGAAAGGCCAAGAATAGAACTGCCAGGGGATGTTATAGACGGCAGAATAGAGTTCATGAAAGACCATGCAATCATTGGAAAGTTCATAGGGTTCTGGCCAACTGAAAGAGCCCTAAATGGCTGGATCGCAGCCAAATGGAAGCCAAAGGGAGATGTCACTCTTCAGCTAGGGGCGAAGGGTTTCTTCACCACCATCTTCTACTGTTTGGAAGACAAATAGAGGGTCCTGGGAGGAGGGCCGTACTTCTTCAACTTGGCAAGTCTCTACCTTAGGGATTGGAATCCTAAGTTCAACCCTGACAAAGAAGATCTAACATGGGCTCCGGTCTGGATCAGACTTTACTCACTCCCAGATGAATATTGGGAAGAAAAATGTCTAATGAAGATAGGTAATGGAGTGGGATGATACATCAAAGCAACAGAGGAGACAAAAAACCGTAAGTTCATTTCCTATGCTCGAATCTGTGTTTTCATTAGACTAAATGAAGCTCTTCCTGAATTAGTAACTCTTGCCCATCGTGATGAGGAATGGATCCAACCTCTCGATTGTGAGCATGTTCCATTCAGATGCAGATGATGCCATGTATTAGGGAACTTTTTCAGGGATTGCCCCCTCAATGTCAAAACCAGCGCTCCTGAATCCTCTGAAACCCCCTCTCAAGATGGATTCACCAAAGTTACGAACAGAAAGCACATGCACAAAAAACCCCAGAATGGGCCAAAGCCCCAGCCCTCCAAACCCCAAAATCCTGCCTCGAAGAATAGCTATGAGTCCCTAGGAAATCTCTCAGATGATTTGCCCCTTCATTCTGACAACACTTCCGCCCACCCATCCTCCTCCACCCCCACCCCCCCTAACAGTCACCCTTCTACATCCAAATCCCCCATCATCATCCCTACAATCCTGAGCAGGCATCAGGTAAACCCAGAAGAACCTATCAAGGAAATGGAGATAGATGGAAAATTGATCGCCCCACAGAATGCGGAAACTCCTTAGGAAGATACCAATCAGGTGCAAAACATGGAGGAAGAACCAGAGAGCATAGAACTACATGGTCTGGATATCATAGAACTGGAGCTGTGCTGCCAGAAGAAAGCTTATGAAAAAATATCCGATTCTGATATAGATAAGCTGGAAGTGGTCATCTCCAGAGCGTTTCATCAACACCAGCTCGGTATTCAATCAGGCGACACTTGGGACAGCAATCCGCGACCAAAGGACACTAAAAAAAGAGGAAGGAAGACAGATCTCCAGAGAACAATAGAGATCGGGAAAATCCTGGTAGACTCGGGCAGATACGCGAAGCTGACGAAGTACTACAGCCCTACCCAAAATAGTTAATTATGAAGCTCGTATCATGGAATGTAAGAGGGCTCAATAGCCCAGGGAAATCTAGAATGTTAAAAAATATGATTAAGATGGAAAAACCCCAGATGTGTTTCCTCCAAGAAACAAAATGCAACAGCGCCAGACTGGGCAGCATTCTCTCAAAAGCATGGCCAGGGTGCAGATCAGTGGTTGTGGATGCAACAGGCGCCTCGGGAGGGCTGGCCATCGCATGGAACTCGCAATCTATCTCGCTCACGGACTTTCATGCCTCTCACCACCTTATACAAGCAGCCTTCCACATTCTGGGTACCAACATCCATGGAAATTTATCCAACGTCTACTTTCTGCAGGACGCTGGGAGTAAAAAGGTGCTCCTCGATACCATCGAAGCACTTAGCAGAAACAGGCAGCATCCACTCTGGATAGCTGCAGGGGACTTCAACATGATAACCAAAATAGAGTAAAAGGTAGGAGGTAGATCTAGATTGGAGCTGGAGGTTGATCACTTCAAGGACTTCATTCAAAATGCCTCTCTCATAGATATGCCATACTGCAATGGTACTTTCACCTGGAGCAATCGCAGAGGAGGTAAATTCGAGATCGCATCTAAACTTGATCGCTTCCTGATCTCGGATAACGTGGTTCATCTAGGTGGCGACCTTACAACATAAATCTTAGCTCACTCAGGATCGGACCACTGGCCAATAGCTCTCCACTGGCAAAGGCCAGGGGATAAAACCAAAAGGCCCTTTAGATTTGAGGGATTTTGGCTAACGCATCCAGCATTCAAGGACTTCATCAGAAATACTTGGGACTCCTTTACCCCTCCAGAAGGCTCAAAAATGTTCCAGCTTCAGCAAAAGCTCCGCTTTCTAAAGAGTCACCTAAAACGCTGGAATCAAGAGACCTTCGGCAACATCTTTGAAGCTCAACAAGAGCTCAATAAGGAGCTGCAAGATCTACATCAGGAAATCATAAATGCAGGGCATACAGAGGCCACCCTAGACAGAGAATGACACATAACTAGCCAGCTCGAAGAAAGAAGGAAGCAAGAAGAAATCTACTTGAGGCAAAAATCTTGGATACGCTGGTTAAAGGAAGGGGAGCGCAACACCAAAATTTTCCACCAAACTACAGTGCAGAGGAGGATGCACAATCAAATTCCCTTTATCCTCAACCAAGAAGGGGTAAAAGTTGAAGAGCATGAGCAAATAGAAGAGGTCCTTCTCCATCACTTTCAGCAGGTACACCAAGAGCAAGCGGTGGATCGGCATAGGGCGATTGGAAGAATTACTCGCAATATCCCCAAATTAGTTACTGCGCAGCACAATGATATTCTCATGAGACCAATCCAAGCCCAGGAGGTCGACGAAGCGATGGCGCAGCTCAAGGAAGGTAAGGCCCCCGGACCCGATGGATTCACTACCACGTTCTTTCATGCTTTCTGGGACATGATTAGAGAGGAGGTCTGGCTAGTAGTCGAGGAATCCAGGGCTCTGCGTTGGTTGCTCCCTTCCCTCAACTCTACTTTCATCACCCTCATCCCCAAAGAAGAGAACTCCATAACTCTTGAGAAGTTTAGACCCATTGCCCTCTGCAATGTCCTCTATAAAGTCATCTCCAAGGTCATTGCCAACAGATTAAAACCCCTTTTACCCATGCTCATCTCTCTGAAGCAATTGGGTTATGTAGAAGGAAGACAGATTATGGATGGCATCATACTCACGCATGAAATCATTCATTCTCTCAAAATCTCCAAGTAAGCCGGCATGTTGCTCAAACTTGACCTCTCCAAAGCTTTCGATAAGCTCAGTTGGTCCTACATCCAACACATGTTGAAAGCCTTTGGATTCTGCCACTCATGGGTACGATGGATTATGAGTCTCATCTCCTCCTCTCATTTTTCTCTTCTTGTCAATGGTCTTCCCTCCCACCCCTTCAAACCTACCAGAGGCATTAGGCAAGGGGATCCCCTCTCCCCCTTCCTTTTTGTTATTATGGCGGAAGGTCATGGCAGACACATCAAGCAGGCTCTCCATTCCAATCAGCTAAAAGGAATATCCATCCACAACTCCCCAGCCTCCTCCCATCAACAATTTGTCGATGACACTATGATCTATGGCTACCCCTCAGCTCAAGAAGCTTCTCGGTTGAAATCTCTGCTCAATGATTTTTCAGAAGCCTCGGGCACTCATGTCAACAGCTCCAAATCCCAAATCTTTTTCTTCCACACGCCCCCTCTGGTCAAATCTGCCATCACCCGCATCTTGGGCTTCCAAGCAGCCACCCTCCCCTCCACCTACCTTGGTGCTCCCCTTACTGCCTCAGCCATTAAGCAACCTGCCTGGCGTGTCCTCCTGGAGAAGCTAGATTCTAAGCTCAACTTATGGACCCACCGCTCCCTCAATCTTGCTAGTCATGTTGTGCTAATTAAATCCATCCTTCAAGCCATGCCTCTCTATCTTTTCTCTATTCTTGCAGCTCCAAAATGGGTTTTGAAGAGATTGAGAAACATTCAGAGGGACTTTCTATGGGGAAGCTCTGCTACTAATCGCAAGTGGGCTTTAGTGAAATGGGATACAGTGTGTAAGCCTAAAAGCAAAGGAGGCATAGGACTCAAAGATCCAGAGAACAGTAACGCCATCATAAATGCCAAAATCTGGTGGCAATGGTTAACTAATCCAGACAAGTTATGGGCCAACATCTGGACTGCCAAATACACCAACAACATGCCCCAAGCAGATCTCATTAGATTCAAGCCTGCCATCAATGGCTCTCTTATCTGGAACGCTGCCAAACAACATCATCAGCTCATCCAGAAGCACAGCTTCTGGGAAATACGGAATGGTCAAAATGGCAGATTCTAGATGGACGCATGGAACCAATAACCTAAACTTTCAAGTGTTCTATCGCCAAGAATAATACCGGACAGACAGGAGCAGCAACATGCAACCGTCCATCGATTCTGGGAGCAGGAAACGGTAAATGGATTCAGACAGTGGCGTCCCAGCAATCAAATAACCACAGGCGCAAACGTACAGGAGGCAATAACACTTGAAGAAGAGTTAAAAGAGAGAAGCATCAGAGTGATGAATAACGAAGACATTCTCAGATGGGGATATCTCCCCAAAGGAACCTACTCTACGTTCGAAGCATACAGCCTCATAGGAGATTCCACTATCAGACAGGACCCTCTATGGGACCGAATTTGGAGCTTCAAAACCTAGCCTAAAATTTCACATTTCCTATGGATGGTGGGTCACAAAAAAATTCTCACCTGGGACAAGCTACGGAGGTGCAACTTCCATGGGCCCTCAATATACCACAACTGCAATAAAAATGAAGAAACCTTACAGCACCTCCTGGACACATGCCCAATTTCCAACAAGCTATGGGATCAGGTGGGCTTCAGATGTCAAAGACGATGTAAAGGACCTGGTGATATCATTGAAACCATCCGTCACTGGCCAAAAAGCCCCTATGATTGTGAGATCCTCAACTATATGTGGAACATTATTCCTGGCATAGTAGTATGGAAGATATGGAAAGAAAGGAACAGGCGGATCTTCAAAAACCAAAGCTCGCCCACATAAGAAATATGGAACAGACTGCATAGCAACCTCAAAGAGACCATGCTTCTGAAACCATGGACAGTGGAAGACCTCCCTACCAAGGACAATGGGAAAAACATCCTGGACAACTGGAAGTTAGAACTGCCTCAAGGAAATGCCACCTAGTGGACATCGAGAGGTAATGACAAGGAGGACAGGAAATGGATAGCCCCACCCACCAGCTCTTACAAACTTAATTTTGATGGAGCATCTAAAGGCAACCTAGGGACAGCAAGGTATGGAGGCATCATTCGTAATCACAAGGGAAACACCATACTGATTTACTTCGGCAATATTGGATGGGACACCAATAATTCTGTGGAATTGGAGGGTCTCTGGCAAGGGCTCCTAGTGGCCAAAAGTCAGAATCTTCAACCCCTCATAGTGGAAGGAGACTCCCAGATTATCATTCGTATGGTCACCCGCATTCAAAATGGCTCTCAAACTAGGAAAGTAGCTAACAGTTGGAGGCTAGAAGCGAGGTTACACAACATTACTCAGGAGCTGCACAACCACAGAGCCCTCTCCTTTTAACACTCCAGAAGAGAAGGGAACAAGGTGGCTGATCTACTAGCCAATATTGGGGTTGAAAGTCGCCACCCTTTCCAAGTAGGAAATCTGGACATCATTCCCAACACTCAAAAGATTCAGGAATGTAAGAAGCTCCTTCAAAATGACCTTGAATCCCCGGTTGCGGGTGACAGCAGGATACCGTGCACTGAGCCACATGGCCACCATGTGCCGCCCCATGCGCAATGAATACAACAGGACCGCGGCCGTCATCGGTTTATTATGGCTGATGCGAGCTCAATGCATTCAATGCAGAGCAGGTTGATAGGATGGGAGAATTTCGTTGGCACTCAGAACAATGGATCGATGATAAATATCAGGCAGGAGATCGCGACAGGCCATCGTTTCCCGGTTTTTCTGGTCACGGAGTTGCCTTGCTGCAGAATTATCAGTTGCAGAGGAAGGTTTGCTGCTGGGCGAGGCGCTCGCCATCACAGGCTACCCTCTGGACCTTTCGACACTCCAACTCCGGGGCTGGCCCTAAGAACTCGGAAGACTCCTTGGAAGGCAGGGTGGCAGACTTAGAGGTTCGGGTGGCGAACTCTGAGGTCTGCATTTCAGAGGTGTTGGGGGCAAATTCAACGGAAGTGGTAGCGAAATTGGTCAGTTTAAGGACGCAGGAGGAGAATTGGGAAGATTTGGAGTCGGCAACAGGGGAAATTAGGGACAATACGAAGGTGGTGGTGGTGCTTGGACGGGGCAAGCATCGAATTCTGGCTTCAGGGAGGCCACGCAACCCGCTCCAAGCAAGCACAGGAGAAAAGGAATTGCCCATGGCAAGGCTTCGACATAGGAAGCCTTGCAGAAGGGTTTCTGGACGTGGTTCGGGTCGGGGTCGTGGTCGTGGTGGGGCAGAGAGGGAGCACCACCACTGCTGCTGCTGCTACTTTTATCGACGGGGAGGGGTCATGCCTCTCCATGCAAGGCAAATTACGGAGGTTGGTGGGGCTAGCGATGAGGGGCCAGCCCTCCCTGCGTTCGGCTCTGTGGTATTTACCCTGGGTAAATCCCGGGACACTCATGGCATCTGCGCTCACGTCTCTATACTCTTTACCCAAATCCCGTAAGGTGCTGAAGAGGAAGCGCCTCCAGGAGGGGAGGATCCACCCCCTGCAGGCTCCGGACAAGCTGGCCCCTTACCGCCTCCACCAAGTGGGGAAGGAACTTCAGGGAAGGCGATCAAGGCCGACCCCTCCAACTCCCAGATGATGAAAGCTACAGATGAAGAGAAAGCCAAATGGGCTGCCATGTGGGAGGGGGTCCCTGAAGGTCAGGGATGGTGCACAATTGAGGAGGAGAAGCCGCCTGAGGACGAGTAGCCTCCCAGCGCAGGCTCCAGTTGCGGTCTTCCTCAATCAGCTCTGGTCCAGAATTCAGTCTGACGTGGGTTACTTGGTTCGGGTTAGAATTCGGTCTGTTCTCCTGTTGTTTTTTAAAAATATCCAGTTCATTTTGGTCATGTTCAGTGTCTGTGTGTCGAGTAATATCAATCCCCAGTTGGTCATTGAAGGTCGCCCCTGCGTGGGCTGGATTACTTATAAGTAAAATGGATAGTCTGCGTCTGTTTTGGTTTTTTTGGAATGGTTTTGAGCATCAATCAGTCGTTCAGAGGCTTTAGGGAAACATGGTGGATGCTACCCCTGCGTGGGAGCTTTTGGTTCAGTCTGCTTCACCCATGGCGCCGTGGGTGGCCATGGAAGCCATGTCAAAGTCATGCTACAATGTCTGTAATCTTTTATATGTACATATAATATAATAGTTAGATAGTTTACCGAGAAAAAAAAAAATGTATTGATGAGACCAAAAAATGGTATCAAAGCGAGAAATCATTATACATTGAAGGACAATGCTGAGAAAACAATAGTCGTTGAATTGTTGCGAAGGGTTCTGCTCAGACAGAGAGCAAACAATAGCCACTAAATTGTTGTGAAGAGTTCTTCTCAGACAGAGAGCCACTCAGACAGAAAGTGCATTGATGGTCCTGACTAGTCTTGACCGGTACTATTGGAGAGAACCACAAGTCATCTAGTCAAACAAGAAGCTTCAACTATAGAAAAATTAATAATTTGAAACTACTATTTGTCATGTTGAAGCCATTTCTAACGAAAAATTAAGATTAGTTGCCGAAAGATTACCAGTGTGAGATACCGCCACTTGCGACCATCGGCCCTATTTGCATGAAACAAAAAAAGAGAATCAAAAGTTGCCATACGAAAGCCTTCGATCAACCAAAAGGCTAGAAAGTCCAAGTATTTATTTTTTTCAGAAATGTTGAAGAGCTGTTGAGCATATGGTCCGAAGTTTGTTTTAAAGAAAAATTAAATACATAATTTATGTGTATTTGAGGCAATCTCAGGGTTTGAAGTATTTTTTAGAATCAGTGAAGTAAATTAAAAAAGAAGGGGAATTTGTGATTTTTTCTACAAAAGTGTTTCATAGAAGAATAAAGATTTTTTGTCGAGGAAAACGGAAATTAAAGGGAATTCTTCCAGAAAAATATTGTACGTTTCTTTCTTTTTATTTTGCAGTCAATTTGAAGGAATTTTTTTTTTTTGGAAAGCAACAGAACTCTGAATCTTTTTCCTGGAGTAGAAAAAATTGAAAACCCTTGTTGGAATAAGAAAAATCAAGTTTTTTTTAGAAATCCTAGTTGAAAGACTAAAACCCTAGGAGGAGAGAAATGGCCAAGATGACGAATGCAAAGTTCGTGGTGGAGAAATTCACCGAGGAAAACAAATTTTCTATATGGAAACTGAAAGTTAGGGATTTTCTAATGCAACAATGGTTACACAAAGAATTGGACGGGGCGAGTAAGGAACCTGGTAGCATGATAGATTCATACTAGGAGGAATTGGATGCCCAAGCTCTCGGTACCATCAGGTTATGCCTAGTGGATGAAATTCTCTTCAGCATTGTTGAAGAGAGTACAACTGCAGGTTTATGGGAAAATTTGGAAAAACTATATATGAGAAAATTGTTAACCAATAGAATTTATTTGAAAAGACAATTGTACAGTCTACGGATGAGGAGGGTACAAAATTTGCAAAACATTTAATATTTTTAATACACTTATATGCCAATTATCAGATATGAAGGTTAAAATTTAGGAAGAATACAAAGCTATAACCTTGTTGTGTTCACTTCCTGAGTCATGGGACCACTTCATAACTTCAATCAATTTGAGAATTGTTGATTCTTTGAAATTTGAATTAGTTGTGGGAGCTCTCTTATCTGAAGAAGTACGGAGGAAATATAGTACTGAAACAATTACACCAGAAGCCATGATAGACAGAGGATGGTAAAAGAGAGAGAAGAAAAAACAAGGGGGGTCTTCCATGTCAAAATCAAAGGGAAAGAAGTGTAAGGAAAAATGTTGGCACTGCAATAAAATTGGACACCTCAAGAAAGACTATTGGAAATTAAAAGAGTCTGATAACCCAAGGAAGGAAACAAATCAGGTTGATTTAGGTATGATGGATGAAGTTTTATCTGCTAAAGAATTATGTATGATAAATGAAACTTTATTTGTATTTAATGTCTGTCTAGATTTTGAAAATTGGTTGTTAGACTTTGGTGCTTCTCATCACATGTGTCCACGCAGAAATTGGTTTACTTTGTATGAAGATGTAAATGGTAGTTATGTGTTTATGGGTAATAATGTATCATGTCAGACAATTGGGATGGGAAATATTAGGATTAAAATGTATGATAACACAGTTAGAGCATTAACTAGTGTGAGACATCCACCTGAATTTAAAAAAAAAATGATTTCTTTGGGAGTGTTTGATTCAGATGGTTATAAGTTTATAGGTCAGAATGGAGTGTTGAAACTCTCAAAAGGCACTCTAGTTTTTGTGAAAGAAGAAAAGGTCAGAAATATTTACAGACTCAAAGGAAGTACTTAGGTAAGTGAAGCAGTGATTGTGTCAAAAAAAGAAGAAGAAGTTACTCGCTTACGACATCAACAATTGGTTCACATGAGCGAGAGAGGTCTTTCGGTACTAATGAACCGTAAATTAATTCCTAATTTGAAATCCTTGAAGTTGTATTTCTGTAAACATTGTGTGTATGGAAAACAATGTAAGCAGAGGTTTAAAACTGGAAGTCATAATAGTAAATAAATTTTGGACTATATTCATTCTAATCTATGGGGACCATCTCCTATTGTATCATATGGAGGTGCTTTATATTTTTTAACGTTTATTGATGATTTCTCCCATAAATTTTGGGTCTTTATGTTGAAAAAGAAAGCTGATGTATTCAATGCCTTTAAACAATTTAAAGCAATGGTAGAAAAAATAACAAGAAAATCAATTAAATGTTTAAGAACTGACAATGGTGGTGAATTTACTTCTCTAGAATTTGAGCAATACTGTAAGGATGAAGGAATTGTTAAACACAAAACTGTTGTTTATACTCCTCAACAAAATGGTGTTGTTGAATGTATGAATCGAACTTTTATGGAAAGAGCTAGAAGCATGATCAACAATGCTAACCTGCAAAAGGAGTTGTGGGCAAAAGAAATATCCATTGCTTGTTATTTACTTAACCGATAACCTTCAGTAGCAATTAATTGTAAAATTCCTGAATAAGTTTGGTCACATCAGTCTTATGATTATTCACATTTAAGGATATTTGGTTGTGATGCTTATGCTCTTATTCCTAAAAATTAGCGTTCAAAATTATATCCAAAATCAAAATGTTACGTCTTTGTTAGGTATGACTATTGGGTGAAAGGGTATAGGTTGTGGGATCCTACATCATAGAAGATAGTCATTAGGAGAGATGTAACATTTGATGAATCTTCTCTTTTAAAATCAAACATTGAAAGAATTGAACAGGAATAGCTATCACCAAATCAACAAATTCAGTTGGAGGCTAGACCATTCTTTGAAATTCAAAAGGAAGGAGAGGCTTCTAGAGGAAAAGGTGATGAATACAAAGGAAGTTTTTGAAGTTTTTTAACCAGTTCAACAACCAGTCACTCTAAGAAGGTCTACAAGGGAAAGAAAAGCTCCCGAAAGGTATGAATATTTTGCTTCATCTTTTTCTTTGATTACTGAAGATGGGGAACCTTCTTTTTATCTCAAATAAGTATATGATACGGATAGCGAAAAATGGAAAATGGGTATGGATGAAGAAATGGATTCCTTAGCCAAGAAAAATACCTGGGATCTTGTAGAACTTGTTGAACAGAGAAGTGTTGTTAGATGCAAATGGGTCTTCAAATTGAAACAGAAAGTTGATGGAAGTATCAAAAGATATAAGGTGAGACTGGTAGAAAAAGGGTATTCTCAGGTTGAAGGTATCGACCTTCATGAGATTTTTTCACCAGTTGTAAAACTTGTTTCTATTCATATGGTGTTGGCACTAACTACATTCCTTATCCTTGAGCTGGAGTAGTTAGATGTTAAAACAACTTTTCTACATGGTGATTTGGATGAAGAGATACAAATGGAACAACCAGAAGGTTTTGTACAATGTCATTGTAGAAGATTAGTTTGCAAGCTTATGAAATCATTGCAGATACTGAGGTAACTTTATTATAAATGAGTATGATCATTGTGTATACTTCAAGAGTTTCAGTTTCATATTCATTATCTTAGTTTTGCATGTTGACGATATGCTTATTGCAAGGAAAAGCATGGAAGAGATCAACAGGTTAAAGGCTCAGCTCTCTAAGATGTTTGATATGAAGGATCTAGGAGTAGAAAAACATATCTTGGGCATGGAGATACACAGAGACAAGAAAAATGGTAATATTTGGTTATCACCTTAGAAGTATGTGGAAAGGGTACTTGAAAAGTTTTGTATGAACAGTGCGAAACCTGTTAGTATTCCATTAGCTTCACATTTTAAGCTTTCTTTGGTTTTGAGTCCTATAACTAATGAAGAAAAGTAGTATATGTCTCATGTAGTATATGAAAATGTTGTAGGCAACTTAATGTATGTGATGGCAACAAGTTCATGGCAAATCCAGGTTAAGAACATTAGCGAGCAGTGAAATGGGTGCTTTGATATCTAAGAGGCACAAGTGACCATTGCATCATCATTAATGGTAGTGAAGGTTCTATCTGCAGATATGTAGATGTTCTTTATGCAGGTGATTTTGACAAAAGGAGATCTACTACAGGTTATGTCTTTACTCTTGCAGGTGGAGCAATTAGTTGGATGTCAAAGATTCTAGAAATAGTTGTGTTATCCACTACTAAAGCAGAATGTATAGCTACTTTAGATGCCAGTAAAGAAGCAATCTAGTTAAAGGGTCTACTTGATGAGATTGGAGGGATGCAGGAGAAAGTGAATGTACTCTGTGACAATCAGAGTGCTATTCACCTGGCTACAAATCCAACTTATCACGACAATACCAGGCACATTGACGTAAGGTATCATTTTCTGAGACATGACATCGATGGTGGAAAAGTAGCTCTCAATAAGGTCCATACACAAGAGAATTGTGCAGACATATTCACGAAGCTAGTTACAGTAGAGAAGCTACGATGGTATTTAGATTCTCTTGGCCTACAGAAGAGATAATGAATGGGCATGGGTAAGGGATTAGGAAAATTGTTGTCAAGTTGGAATTTGTTGGAAATTGACAACTAATTATGTAAATATGGGTAAAAATTGTATTAGTTACTGCCAAGTTAGTTTTATACCGAAACAATAATTATGTAATGAAGGAGGCTCTTATAAAATTGATGAATGTCCAAACTATTGTAATAATTGAGAATAATTCTTGATTTAATAAAGATCCAATCCCTTGCCCCATGGATGTTTCCTTAACACCATGTCAAGGTTTTACCATGTAAAAGCTTGTGTTATTTGTGTGTTTCAGTTTCATTCAGTTTCTTTGCCTTTCTTCTTGTTTAATGAATTGATGAGACCTACAAAGATTGGGGTAGCCGATAATTCCTTTCTTGTTGAGAGGGAATCTTCAGAAATGGCAACACAAAATTCCAATTTAATTTTTCCTTGAATTAAAGTTAGAATTAAAATCAAATTATATTCTCATAGCAACTTGTAAATAGTTAAGTAAGTTTAATTAGCTTAATTAGCCTAGGAATTTCAATTTGGAAGTATTTTTGTGGTCATGTATATGTTATCCCTAAGTTTTATGGGTCTAGTATGATTTTAAATTGAGTTGGAAATTAGATCACTCAGTTTACTGAGCTAAGTTCAATTAAATTATTTCTAAATTGTTTTTGGAACTAATATAGGACCAATAGTCATTTGGTGCACTAATGCATCCACTAGTGCTACTCCAGTTAACTAAATATTCATTCATGAGAAACTCATGTATGTAAGTGAAGAGAAAGACCCAGTTGAGACTAGAGTGCACAGATAATGTACTATCAATGTTATTATTTACTATAATGTAAATGTCATGCATGCATCAAAGATTGATCCTATGTTTGGATTGTGTAGTTTTGGAAGCACGAATTCCTTTTAAATATGGGATATGAATCCTAGGAATTACACAAGAGATTAGGATCTTGGAGAGCTCCTGGATAGCCTAAGGATTTAGTTTGAGCTATCTTGTGATCTCAGAGAGTTCAGCATACCTGTGCAAAATTGTTCTAGTGAGAACAAGCTTTGTATCTTCACTCATATTTTTGATATATGTAATATATATAGCGAGGTTTTGAGGAGTCGTTTTCCACAAATAAATCTTGTGTTATGTGCCAATGGTTTATCTTCATATTGTTTATTTAATTTTCATCGATCTATTGGATTTTGTTAGTTAAAAGTAGAAGTACATTCTTATCCTGTGCTTTAGTACATTGAATGAGCTTGTGGATATAAGGATAATTCTACACATTTAATTTTTTTTGTCTTGTAGTTTATTTTAATTTTTTTATTATTTCAAGGTTGAATATAGTATTATTGTTGTACTCTTTTCTATTTCATTTTCTACGCAATGATAATCACTTGTGGATGTAGCAAAAAATTGCACAAATAGTGGAATTTGAGACTTCATTGTACCAAAAATAACCAAGCATATTGGTGACTTCACCTCTCTCTTTTTATCTAATGTCTATTTTTTGTAAGCTATATTTCTGAATTAAATTCATTTGACTTGCCATTTATTATCCCTATTGATAATTTAAGTGCCTCAACTCAGCTCATGGTTGGTGGAATTCATCCATATTCCTATACATGAATGAACTTCATGGTTGTCAAAGAAACAAACATACAGATCATATAAACATTTTTGGTAGATTATCATAATTGTCTGACTCTCAAGTAGATTCTCACACAAACCTACATTTTTCATTAAAGTTGTAACTTCTTTCTCATATTCATGATTATGGTTGCAACTAATAATAATACTCTCCACTCCTACATATTTTTTTGGTTACTTGAGGCAATTTCGTCACCATTAGCCACTAAAATAAAATAGCTTAATTTATTTTTCCATGTGGATGGATTTAACATTTTTCTAATTCAATTGTATTTTGGTACTTGAAGTGGAATCCTTGTTTTTGAAGTATGTTTTTCCCTTTGCACTCATTGTGATATGGGTGAATCAAAACGATTTGTGGGAACTATTTTCACTTTCCTTAGGAATAAATATTAAGTCACCTAGTTCAATTAGGGGGAAGGTAAGTGTCACTTCATACGTGCATATTCCACTTTTCCAAGGGACAATTTTGTAGATATTAATAGGTTGTATGGTAAAAAATCACTCAATATCCACCTCTTTGCAATCTACCAAACATTGTGATTCCCACTTGTCACTTTGCACCCTCCTCACATCACAACCTTGAGTCTCTACCATCTCCTTTTTGAGCAAGCATGCTCTTCCCTTTGCACTCATTGTGATACAATGGAATCAAAATGTTGAGCTATATTATTAGAAATACATAATTTCTTAACCGAAGTAAATGATTTTGAGCGATCATCCCAACTAATGTGCACTTAAACTCGACCTAACACATTAATGTCCCCCATTATGGGGTTAAAAAGTAATGTTGTATTCTAAGGACTATGGGGGTAGGAATCCAAATAATACCCCCTATTAATTTACATCTAAAACATTAAAAGTTCTATTTTTATGGAACTTTAAACCCTCCATCATTCAGTGTCCAAAACTATAGTCATGAGAAGAAATATGCAAAGGGAGCAAGGCTTATACTAACCATTTTGATGACCTCCTTGAGTATTCCAACCCTTAGGAAGGGCTTGATATCCATGAATGATACCCAAAAGATAAGATTCTCACCCCCCACCAGACAGAGGTATCTTAGCAGAAACAACTTTGGGAATCTATTGAAGATGGTGTTCCTGGAAAACAAATGCACATGGAGAAATTTTTGGATGGCTACTAGAAACATTTCCATTCCTTTGGGGCATGCCTTAGCGACCCTCATTATAGCCCTCTTTTCACATATTTTCTAGTTTTCATCCATCGAATGCATTTCCCACAATTGAAAGCTTTTAGAAGGCCTAGTTAAAATTTAAGTGGAGGGATGTTAAGTATTTTAGGATATCATATGTTACCTCTCTTTCCACAATAATTGGAATTTGGTTTGTTTTAAACACATTTCAACACACTTAAAGTAATGAAGCTTTGTTTTCTTATTTTTTTTATGTGTTTAACTAATTGGTTTCACATGCTTGAAATCCCCCTCAAAACATACCTCACTAAGAAGCATAGGGGACCATTTCATACGTCAATGGTCTTAATTACTTCAAGGCCTCCGACCTTTGGTAGGACGAATCTCATTTTTGGCAACATCATCTACTCAATGTTCACCTCAACAATTACTAGTTGATCTAGCATTTATAAGCTCTCCATCATAGGTGCCACATTTTTGGGTACCATTGTACCTGAAGGTTTCCCTATACCTAACACTAGTTAAGCTCATGTTATGGCTAACATTAATGCAACTTTCAACCTCCAATTTATTTCTTCATTTAGCCTTCCATCTCTCTCAATATAAGGAATGATCCTATCACACATGAAACAAATTAGCACGTAATTCCAACCAAATGTCCTTAAACATTCCAAATTTTCAAGGTAAACTAAGGTAAGATCCTACTAACCATGTGATTAACTTTTCATCTATAGTGTTTATCAAATAGTATCACTATGGACTCAATTTGCTTGAGACATTTTTGGTTTATCCTAATTATCCCCTTGGAAAAATGGTGCATCATTGAGAGGGAAAAAAACCACAACAACTTCGAATCCTAATTCAAGTATTTTCTCATGTTATTTTAGTTATCAATATAACATGATAGATGAAAATAATTTTTAAATCAGTTTATACAAATATCATCCAATCCTATCATGGGTCATACCCATGATTGGCAAAAACAATGAAAATTTTTCAAAATTGAGGTTCTCAAAGAACTCTTGTTAGACTTCTTCCTCAAATCAATTTTACGAGTCATTGCAAATGATGTTGTATCAATGATACCTTGAGACAAGGCAGAAGATATCAATAAATCTCAATAGTTTGAGATAATTTATGCACACTTGGGATACGATTACATGGTATTCCTTGATGCTCCTTAGCCCTAATATTTCAACAAGGAGAATCCGTTGGAATCCAATGATACTATTGGACTCAATGGGTCAATTACCCAATACAACAATCAATCCAAGAACTAATTTTCCTATAAAAGTCATGGAATACAAACTATCTCCATCATTCTCTAGAATGTATGGGGCATTGATACCCCCACTTATCATTGAGTGTGTACTTTCATAACCCTATTATATCAAGTGTCCCTCCAACATAGGGCACTAGTGACTCCAACTTAAAAGATCTGACATGATGTCTACATCCCAAACAAAATGTGGGAATCCTACACAAGGGAACCATTAATTCCCTTTCCCTAGCCCAACCTAATATAACACTAATTATCATCCTCAGCAAGGTAAAATTTTCCAACCTATCTTTCCCCAACAACTATAGGTCTTTGATAAACTCAACACAACCAATCCTCCTAACCAACCCAACAATGATAAGAGGAACGAAAGGAAAAAAAAAAATGAAACTCATGATAGAGAGAAAAACTAAACAATAGAATCCATGAAGGGGGGTTGGGTGGCACCCAAAGTAGAAACTAAAATTCTAAGAAAGGTTCTAATAATTTGTAGAAGTAAGGAAACAACTATAGCCTTCAAACCAATTTCCCTTATTCATTTTATGGAGAATATTTTCACTGCAAATACCACTACCTGTATATTTCCAAGTTTAATTGCATGAAAGAGGCTATGGGTGGCTAGGGATTTGATGGCTAACTTAGAGTAAACCCCAAAGGCTTTGTAATACCTAATTACTTCCTTAAAAAAAGTGGTCATAGCCTACCAATAGGGGACTAGTGCCCCTCAAAACCCATCATCCTCTTTCAAATTTTATTAGTAGAACTAGCAGGAAATTTTTTTCTCATTGACATTGAATTACATAATGCCCCCCTTGATTACAACATTATTTTAAAACATGGTAACATGTACACGATGAAGGTTGTGGCCCCTTATGTTTTTTTAATGATGATATTTCCTTGAAATGGAAAAAATTTCACCATTAATTAGTTGACACACTAAGAGCCTTAGCTAACACTATTGGAAAGAAATAATTTACCATTTATTGGGCCAAAGTGAAACCATTCCCCTTATTTCATAGAGATGAGACATAAATTTTCAAAGATTTAACCCTTCTTGGTCATATCTCGAAAATCTCCCTAAAATTCATACTCCCATATTTGCCCCTATTTGCATGATCACGATGACTTCCTCCAAGTCACTTGAGGTGACTCAACCACCAACGATTCAAGCTATTATGGCTCAAATGAGTGATGTACCATTTATACCTAATTCTCTAAATCAAATCACCTTTTTGTACCTACCTCCTCTCTTTGCATCACATCAAGTGATGACCACAATAAACATCTCTAATATGGTTATGGCATTTAGTATTTGGTGCTTAGGAAATTTCAACACATAATTCCTTCAAGCATGCATGTTGGTTCCATAGAACCCACCTAATTGTCGATTTCCACCATTCCTACAAAATCATCCAATCTAAACAAGACACTAAATTTCCCCAAGAAATAAGCAGGGCATAAACAAAAAAATATAAGATGCCTCAACAACACAGGCCCCTTGGATTTTTCTACCCCTTTGTGACACATAACTCCACCCTACCAACCTTTGTATTTCCTTTCTAGATTTGAAGTCCTTCATTCCCCATAGGCACTCCCTTTTCTCCCCACTCCATTCACTTATGGAGCCATGCTTATTTCACTAAAACCTTGTGTACTAACTATCGATGTGCCACTTGCACCCAACGTGGTCATTACACACATAATTTTCCCAATCTTGATTATTACATGGATGCATTAGTTGCCTTATAAAAGACATCCATGGTAGTTATAACCCTCTGATTAACTTCAAATTCCATGGATTTCCTTCAACCGTCTATTTTGTGGCTACTTCAGTCAATTAATAGCTAGCATACCCATGGAGTATATGGAAAAATGACAATTGTTTCATTTATATTTGTCCCTTTATCATCAAGCACTATATCTTATGCATTATTCACATTTTAACAACCCTCTAATTAGAGGCATGTCAACCACTCTTTCATGTTGGAATTGGCTCCCTCAATGCCCAAAGTTCCTCCAACGAATTTGGTTCAACCTGCGGCCTTTCCCACACCAGCACAATCATAAAATTTCCAAATTTACCCAACCTTAAGAAGATCAATAAGAAATACTACTGCCACCTAGTCCCAATGACCAATAAAACCATCATATAACCTATTCTATTTCATCCTCTATCAGGGAAATATCATCAACCATCTACTTATTGTTCATAAATGTTGATATTAATTTGTATATTGCAAAGTTAATTCTAATTAGGATAGTGTCAACCCATGTAGTTTGAATTATTTACTGATCTATTTCTCCTATGAAATTAAGCACGATTTCAAATTATTTCACCTCATTTTATACCTCGATGCACCTTCCAATGTTTGATGACTCTTCTAATACGCTACAACATTTTTTAAAACGATTTCATTTATAAAAATATGTTTTTTAAGTCATCAAAACACTTGAATATCCTTTTGATTTGATGAACCGCCACTTCTTATTTTTACCTATGGGTCCCTTCAAAATGTTTGCACCACCTACAACAAATCTTTGTGCAATTAAGGCCAAAGATTATATCCCTCCATACCACATCAAATGATTCAAAAAAACCATTTCCACAGGGGATTCCTTTGAAAAGAAAATTTGGCTAATATCTTACCAAACATTAATGTGGATATATGTACTAAGCATAGCATAGTCAATGAGTTACTGGTAGGGGAAACATATTCCACTTAAGAGGTTACCACCTATAATTTTTACTCCATGAGTATCAAGATATTTTTTCTTGCTCATACACTAAGATTCTTCGCCTATACCATACCATTACGACATCGACACATGGCCCAATGCTTCTCCCACTCCATAGAATTAATGCCTATTGAACCCATATAAAGCCACAAGTCTTAAGCTACACAAATAGGTTTCATCTACCTGACTACTTATATGTCACGAGTTTCCATCCCAGTCCCTATTATGAAAAGTCAAGGTATCTTTTCATTTCCAAGATCTAAACAAAGTTTGCCAAAAAGATAATTTCCTTACACTATTTATTGAATAAGTCATTTATGTGTGCATAGTGCATAAATATTAATCCTTTATGCATAACTTCTCATGATATAATTAAATTTAGATCTACCACATGGATCAGTACAGGTCTGCCTTCACAACACCTTGGTGATATTTTACTTATCATGTCATGACCTTCAGACTAAGAAGCTTCTAAATCCATTTTCCAAAGTCATAAGTAGAGAAGGTGGGTATAAATGGACCTCCTCCCCTTTGGGCTATAACCCCATGAAGAAGTAGATATCAAAATTCATTAATATCTCTAGATCCTCCCATTTGATCTTGAATATACCTTCATGCTTCCTCCACTGGGTCACCATAAAAATTAATAGATCCTCTTGGGAGAGAATTAGGGGCTACCCTAATTACTTGAGTGGCTTCAACTTGGCAAAGTCATGTAAAGCCTATAGGGCATCACACATTATAGTGTGGATCTAGAAATCATCATACTCTTGCTGGTATAGTACCATCATGAGAACCTATAGAAACACATTCATTAGTTCTTCCAAAAATAAAGTAAAATGAACATAGTGGTGGCATCCATGAGGTTGTACCCCTTTCAGTAATGCTAGTTCACATGACTATACCATAACTATTTGCATGGTTTTTGGCGCAAAACTATCTCATCTTAAGTTGTGTATATCACCATAATTGTCTGGATTCCATTCATGTTATTTTGTACGACTGAAAAACTTTTAATTGTGCTAATCCATGCAACTACAAGGATTTTATTCATTTGGTATACAACATGTCTAACACACTTAAAATTGTGCAGACATACATGAATATGTATCCTACCCTTACAAGGAAACTCACAACTCTTTAGGAGTCACCCACATGGTTATGGGAGCCATTCCTCAAAAACTCTATACGAGCCCATAGACCACATTGTACCCCCTAACATAATGAAATAAATTGTGTAGGTTGTCAGGACTCACCTATCTCTCCCGCAGTCAAAATTAATCATTTGAAAGATGTTAGAATGACTCAAAGTTCACAGGTCTCCAACAGAACCAACATAGAAAGAAAAATTAACTTGGCATGCTAGGCCTCACTACTCTTTTATATGCCTAGTAATAAAAAATTCACTCCCATCATATGTGAGTCGAGGAATTCCATTTTTTGATCCATCTTCACCCTTGATATTAGTGCATTCAAAATTCCACATTCATATCTTTCGTTCTCTCATTCCAACATTTCTCCCAAGGCCATTGTCTCACTCAAACTTTTAATCAAGTGTGGTCCAAATGTCAACATTTATTTCCATACATTGTGTTCATTTCATAATATTATTGTTAGTACTTTCACTTGTGGTTGGTGGGTCATGTATGAAATATGCCACTTCTATTCATGTTGATTCCCTCAACCACATAACATAGGGAGACCAACGCTCTTCTCAAGTATCATCTTCTTCAACTGGCATGATATATTATTCCTTTGAGGAATTTATATAGACCTATCTCATTCCCCTTGATATCACCATAGCTTGCTCGACGACATATGTCTACACCACCCTCTTTAGTAGAAAATGTATGCATTAAATTAGTATTTCTTCCCACCCCTATGGATTTACTCACATAGTAGTAGGACCCCTTGGAATTTTTGGCATCCATGCCTCACTGACCCTTACCCAAGAGAGGTATATTCACATCTCTTGATATCTTATCTCATTCTTCATCCTCATTGTTGGATACCTATATCAATAGGTTTCATATTTCATGATTGGCTAATTCAAATGCCAAATATGCTCTGCTTTGCTGATACAAAGATCCCATATTTCCCAGAAAAGGCAAGGTGTGTACATGCCTTCATGTTTACTAAATTTTGATGGATGGTCCAACAGTTTAACCTGGATCATGCCATGTTTCAATTTGTTGTTATAGAATAGAGAAAGAAGTCTGTCCAAACTGCTTAATCTTGGAAGACCCATAGTTAGGCAGAGAGACTAAGGTTCCCAACTGCTTAATCTGGGGCCTTGGAAGCAATAAGGGTATAGCTAGATAGGCAATCAAAAGAAAAAGCCAATGGAAAAGAAAAGGCACATAGGGGTCTGCAAGTCCAAGTGCACCCTCCAAGAAGAGACAAAAAATGTTAGACAAGTAGATGGGTAGGTAGATGGGGTTGCAGAAGTGGTATTCCTTTCAAACTGAATCTTGCTGGTCAATATAAGGAAAACAACACAATGGAGCATGTCTAACTTCCTTTTTTCCTTGT